>OZ025248.1:35852911-35909839 GCA_964019135.1 Arenicola marina
TGGCCATGTCTGTGTAATCGTAGGACAACGGTTCCCTGTCCTTATTAGCATAGAGTAGGGGGGTACCCCCGGGGACATGGCTCCCTTCCTTCTCCCATTGACGCGGTATGACCAACAGTGGTTTCAGCGTCCTGAATATACAACCAACCAACCCTTTACGGGCCGGAGATACAAGACTCCCTACCGCCATGCATACAGGAGACATACGTGAGTCGTTCCGGGTCGAGGCTTGATCGACCGGTAGAGCAGAACGTGGATTGCAAACGATACACCCCTGAGTAATTTATTTCTCCTCAGTTTTAGTCGGTCTCGGCTGTTGCATCTGTTGTATATATTACTAATGCCCACAGTAATCGATTTCATAAACACCTTAACTTGAAACATGCACCAAAGTTTCATGTGGAGTCCGGTCCATCTTCCATGTTAGAGCCCACGAAATGCATTACTGTAGTAAATTGTGAGTCACACGTGAGCTATGCTGAAGCAATGGTTCGCTCTAACACGGAAGAAAGAAGGCACGTCACTGAGATATATACACGATTTCCGTTTAACTTGTGGCCCGTTGCGGCTAATCATGACGACTCAGTCATCGACAGCAACAAGTGGGATCTACCGAACACCTACCGTCAGTCATAAAACTAGTATGACCCATGACCTGACCCAGAAGTTGACCCTTGGCCTGACCAGTGACGTGCCCCAGGACCGTCCCGAGATCTGTATGGTGACCTGACCCATGACCTGACCTGGAAATTGACCAGTGACCTCACGCGTGACCTGACCCGGTACTTGACTCATGTCCTGACCTGATCTGACCTGACCTTGACGCCTGACTTGACCCACCTTGTTGGCCTCTGAAGGTTCTGGCATTGGCTTGACCTTGACCAGGCAGCAGCAGCATGAGAAGGTCTCGCACTCCTCATTTTCCTCCTCCACATTTTGATATTCCTCCCGAGCACTCATCGCGACCCACTCTGTCTTGACACCTTCTGTCTCTCTCTCTCCCCAGCGACCGATCACCACTGTCAGCAGATCAGCGCCAGCGACAACATACTGAGCATCCGCAGCTAGCCACGCTCTCGGTCTCACTCAGGCCCGCCGGACCATCTGGCCGCGTGAAGAAGACTTGTCGATTCCACGACCATGCATGCATGCACGCATGCAACTTGTCTATTTCACTCGTCGATTTAATAATGTCTGTATCACAATGCCAGGGCGTTCGTCTATTTCACCGTCGTCGTTTAATGTATCGCAATGCAAAACGCCGGCCCGGCTTGCGGCCGATTACAAGGTTGACATTTGTTTCGCAGCGGGCGAAGCCGGCGAAGCGGTCGGCAGCATCCTGGTGTTTATAGGTTTATATCCCCACACGTGTCTGCCTGCCACCCCACTACAGACACACAGACAGACAGAAATACAGATATACATACATATACGCATGTATAGTGCATTCCATCGGCCACCGCCCTGGGGTGATTGTCATGGTAACGAAGGCTCCGCTCGTGTGAAGCTGTTCATCAAATTAGCAGATAGATGTATATTGCAGGATATTTCCATTTCGCCATATTTATTTCATGTCAAATGACCCGATTGGGTCTGTCCACACACAGCCGGGCATCCAGCCAACGGAGTTGTCAGCCGCTTCAGGTATCACCTAATACATTAGTGATATGCATATATATATATATATCTATATAAATATATACATATATATATATATAGGACACCCACGCAGATGTGCAACTAGTTCGCTAACGACCATGCTAATCATTGTCTCCCTAGAAATTGAGCTAATCTTCTAAGCTTACGTGCCACCACTCTTTATAATATAACTACCGCTGACCATGTGCCAATGTCTCCTGCATTGCATAACGCGTCCGATTCCAGCGCCGGACCACCGCCTCCAAGAAAACACGGGGCGGGGTGTGGAGGGGGAGGGGGATAGGCGCGGGATGAGCCAAGTGAGCATGGGGTGGCGGTGATGGGTGGGGTGGGGTGGGCTGGGGGTGGTGGTGATGGGTGGGGTGGAGGTGGTGGTGATGGGTGGGGTGGAGGTGATTGGGGGGAGGGAGGAGGTGATTGGGGGGAGGGAGGAGGTGATTGGGGGGAGGGAGGGGGTGTTGGAGCGGTGACAAATTGCACCGTTTTGCGGTTTGCCTTGGCCTGGCTGAAGGCGTTGGGATCTGAAGAGAATCTCTCACAGGACAGCGAGCATTGGTTCCGCCAATGAGCTTCGTTAGCACGGCAAATTGCTGACGGTGCCACTGAGTGGTACTGGCGCAGTCCGCGCACGTTCCCTCCGCATTCCCTCGCCGAAACCCCCTTTGGCTGTGTGGCGGGTGGGGGCAGCGGTTTTTCAGGAAGGGAATTTTTGGCGGGGGTGTGAGCGGGGCATCACCCAGGGAGGTTCTTCTCTGGTTACCGCGGCCACCGGGTGTTTTGCCCACCCCGCCCCGTCGAGTAAACGGGGCTAACTCTCCGCTGCCTATACTGGTACGGCGGCCAAACGCCAGACGCGGCACACGCGGCGTTCACACGACAGGCGCGGCGTTGACGCGGCACACGCGGCACTGCAGGCTTTCCGTCCAGCGGTTAGATAATCATTAGGAGCGTCGCGCTATCGTAAAGCACAAAACCACATCCTCCGAGACAAACAGAGCCGAGATTCGCGGACACGTTCACCGCCCGGAAACCGTCGACACCAATAATATCTCGCCGCCTTTCGTGGCTCGCGCCCTGTGCCTCGCTGAGATTATCCAACTTATCCACCATAAATTTGTCGGAGGGATAAAGGAACAAAAGCAATGGGCTATTTATTGTGCACCCAAATGATCTCGCTGATGCGAGTACTCCGACGGCGGCGGCGGTGCGTAGGGGGGTACGTGCGGGCTCCCACTGCCTTGTTGGGGGTACCACGGTTCACCCAGGACTACCTGCTGCACCCGATCCCGCTGTGATCGAGGCACAGGACGGGGCAGTCATGCCCTGATTGCGCCACTCGATGGTGACAGGCGCACGGCTACCAACACGGTGCTGGTGGTATCCGCAGCGGCCACGGTCCTCTCGACACGGTCAAGGGGTATTGATAGCATCGAGCGAGCCCCAGGTGTGCGGGGTGTGGATGGGGGCAGTGGGGTCTGGGTGGATGACCCCTCCAAAGCTTTTGTGGAGCTTGTTTCCTGGTCTATTGTGTCACAGTATAATAGGTCGCCAATATGCCACCGCCTGCCACGCTCAATAGAAATCACTGATGATGAGCGTTGTGTAAAGCCACAAGGTCAAACATGGGGCGACACCGCAATGACCACACAAACAAACACGACGTTATAGGGGTGGGGTGTCATCTCCCTGGCCGGTGGAGGTGGGCTGTCATCTCCCTGGCCGGTGGGGGTGGGGTGTCTTCCTCTCACAGGCGGCCGGTGGGGGTGGGGTGAATTCCTCTCACAGGCGGCCGGTGGGGGTGGGGTGAATTCCTCTCACAGGTGGCCGGCGTGGCCCTTGTCCAACCAGCACGAGGAAGAGAATGCCGAGCGGACAAGCAACAAGAGTCAGGCACTACCTGTGGCGACATGCAGCCCTTCATCAACCCGGGAACTCAGTCAGCAGCTCAGTCAACCAGCGCCGGGTGGCCTCCCCCCACCCCCCACCAGCCCTCACCCCCACACCCCCACTCACCCTCACCCCATCCTCCTCACCCTCAGCCCTTACCCTCACCATCGCCCTTGCAATCCCCCCTCACCCCATCACCCTCACCCCATCATCCTCAGCCATCACCCTGAGCCCTCGTCCTCGGCCCTTATCCCCACCCTTGCAATCCCCCCTCACCCTCGTCCTCACCCCCTCCCTCTCGCCCTCACCCCTCACCCTTGCCCCTGTCCCATCGCCAGGTGGCCGGTGTCGGTATGTGCTCCACCCCCTGAACACACATCTCCCCTGCGGGCGGGGCGGGGGGAGGGGGTGGGGGCGGGGGGAGGGGGGGGGGCGGCAGAACTGAGCTCAGGCCTCATGCATTGGACTCACTGCTAAACCCCCGATCCGCACCCCCCCCCCCCCCCTCCCCACCCACACACCCAGCTGGTTAACTCAAACAGATGCTTCCCGGTGAAAGAGAAAACGCCAAATGGAGAGGAAAAGCATGGAGATATTGAGCGGTATTGGGCCGTCGTGGCGGTGGTATGGGCTGCTCCGTGTGCCCGGCGGGCGATCAATACACAGTGTGGCACGTGTTGTTTGTACGCAAAGGGTGATGGCTTTGTGGCTTCTGGCTCGAGGCAACCTTGGGTGTCTGTCACACGCTCGCCCGCTAGGCCCCTACCTCCACCCCAGCCCCCCTCACCCCCACAGAGGGGCGTACCCTCCGGCGGCCCATCCACTGACCTCTATACACACATACGTCTTCTGTCGTCCTCAGCCAACCACTCGGCTAACGGATTTATCACGTGACGCCCGCGATCACGCCCACGTGTAGCCCGCCCGCATACCAGTGTAACCCGCCCGCATACCCAGCCCGCATACTAATGTAGCCCGCCCGCGTATCGGTATACCCCGCCCGCATACCGGTGTACCCCGCTCGAATACCAGGACACCCCACTCGCATACCGGCATACCCTGCCCGCATACCCCGTCCGCATACCGGCATACCCTGCCCGCATACCCCGTCCGCATACCGGCATACCCTGCCCGCATACCCCGTCCGCATACCGGCATACCCTGCCCGCATACCGGCATACCCTGCCCGCATACCCCGTCCGCATACCGGCATACCCTGCCCGCATACCCCGTCCGCATACCGGCATACCCTGCCCGCATACCGGCATACCCTGCCCGCATACCCCGTCCGCATACCCGTATGTATAAGTAAGCAGTGATAGATACAACAGCAAAACCATCGACACAATGAACCCAGGGCTACAAGGTGTACCCAGGGCTACAAGGTGTACCCAGGGCTACAAGGTGTACCCAGGGCTACAAGGTGTACCCAAGGGCTGCAACGTGAACCCAGGGTTACACGGTGTACCCAGGGCTACAGGGTGTACCCAGGGCTGCAGGGTGTACCCAGGGCTACAAGGTGTACCCAGGGCAACAAGGTGTACCCAGGGCTACAAGGCGACATTAACAATGCTAAACATTCAGAGCTACGCGTAGTGCAAGCCATGATCATTCGATACCAGCCGCTGTGAAAACACGGAAGTCGAGCTATGCAGATTATAATTACCAATTATCCTTGTACCGACCAATTAACTGAGCTGTTGCAAAACGGCTGAGAAATGGGTTTGATGCACTGCCAGGAAGAAACCGAATCCCCCTCTCCCCACCACTCGACACCGCGACAGTGACGCGTGGAGCCGGCAGAGGCTGCTTGGGGACATTTCCAAGAACGACATGACAAAACTGGAGCGAAACCGAAGGCGAAAGAGGAGAAAGAGCAGGCATATGAGTTCAGAAACTAATAAGAAAATAGGTCACACAAAAAAAATAGAGGATAATATATCATCGAACAAATGAGATGTGTTTAGTAGAGAGAGGCAAACCAGGAAGTGGTGGCAGAGGGTCCTGTCGTAAAGGGACGAATTGATAGAGGTTATTAATAACGATGACAAAGGGATAAGGGAGGTTAGTCATTAAAGGAGAAAAGCACAAGAAAGATCAGTCGCATTAAAATAAAAGAAAACCTCCTCATAACAGGATAAAGGAACAAAAAAACATCATTCCAGTTTAAAAGAAGAACCGGTCATTAAAGGCTAAAAAGGAGAAGAAAAATCAGTCGTCAAAATCATCCAAAGATAAAAGAACAAAGAAAGATAGTCGTTATATCTCAATAGCAGACAAACTGCCAGTTATCACTCACAGAGGTATCACTCACAGAGGTAATATCAATGATGGACAAGGTGAAACGATAAAGGGCCCAGACGCTATCGGGAAAACACATCTGTTGCACCACAGCTGAATATTTCAGACCTTTCCAGAGGTTGAGGCCGTAACCAGGCAGCTGTAACTGACTGGAGGCCCACTACCCTGACAAAGGCGGCAGAACCCAGCACCTGATATACTGCGTCGTTTAACACGCCTGCCGGCCAAAGTCACAAGACGTAAAAATCATCAAAAACGTCACACAATAATGTGAAAGCCATCTCACTTTAATCGAATCGCCCAATGTAATAAAAACAAACCTCTCTCCAAATAAGGGTCGATCAACAATAGCACAAAATGCACCCCCTTGTTGAGCTGCAAACACACTTCCGAAAGTACCCCGCCTGGCCCCTCAGAGGTGTCGTCCCCTATGGGGACTCAGACACAACTTGCGAAACACTCAAGCGAATAGGCGACGAGCGGTTATCGTGGTAGGAGGGCGTCGTCGGGGACGCCGTCCACAGGGTGTGGGGGTGGGGGGTTGGGGGTGGGATGTGGGTTGGTGGGGGGGGGGAGGTGTGCGTGGGTGCGAGGAGGCAGTAGGGTGTGTGAGGGGATACATTAAGATAGGTGGCAAGCGCCTTCATCAGTCCTGCCTCGTCGTATCAGGCCAGGACGCCGCGGTACCCGGGGAGTGAGGGTGGCAGACAGACAGGAGGTCTCACCCACACTAAAAACAACTAAACAAAAAACAAAAACAAAAAACATAAAAAGAAGAAGAAAGAGTATCCCAAACAAAATCAATCGAAGAGAGTTAAATCAATTTCAATAGTTTCAAGAAAAAAAGGTCTTGTATTGATTTTGCTTTCCGCTTTCAACCTGACCTCCATGCAGTAACCATGGCAACGAGACAGTGCCGTGTCGCCGGAGTGGAGGAGACAATATTTGGCAGACGCCTGGTTTTCACCAGGCTCCTGTTTTAAGCCGACGGCGGTGTTGGTGTCTGTATACCCAAGAGTCGGCATAAGTCACGAAAGCAACGACAGAGGTCAACTTCTACAGTCTCCGTCCTAGAGGGCGCTTCTAACTCTATTGCGCTTGAGCGCATCCATACATGACCAGTCGCGACTTCGGTGATCGCATTTCAGACCGGTCACAAAACTGTTCCTGTCGGGCAATTCGGATCGCCTTTTTTAAAGGGCCCTGCGGCATAGACTTGAACAGGTTGATGATCAACACTGAAAGGGTCGGTCAATTTTATTTTCTGACGATAATGGCGTCGGGGTAAACTTTAAAAGGCGATATGTTACAAAGATCCCACACAATGGGGCCGCTCAAATGGCAATATAGAGATGAAACAGTCGTCATTAAAACATGGTAATTGATTTATCAAAATGCCGGAAATATAGAGTAAGCCTGGTTGGTAAATACACAGCCACAATCCGGGCAATCGACTCGATTTCAATCAATGGACAGGACACAGATTTGCAAACACGGGAGGCGCAACAAAACAATGGGCTGAGCGTTCCACAGGGTGAGCGTACATCCCCATCGATTGGACGACTGGTCAGGCGGCTACCCGCGGTGGTTCAGCGGTTACCCCGATGGTCCAGCGGTTACCAGGTTGGTTACCCGCGGTGGTATAACGGTTACCCTCAACTGTTTAACGGTTACCCTCGGTGGTTTAACGGTTACCCTCAACTGTTTAACGGTTACCCTCAGTGGTTTAACGGTTACCCTCAGCTGTTTAACGGTTACCCTCAGTGGTTTAACGGTTACCCTCAGTGGTTTAACGGTTACCAGCAATGGTGTAACGGTTATCAGCAGTGGTTAAACGGTTACCAGCAGTGGTTTAACGATTACCCGCAGTGGTTTAACGGTTACCAACAACGATTACCCGCCCCAGGTTCCATCGCATCCCACAGTTACCCACACATACCTCCAAAGATAAGCTTTGACACGGTATCCCTCTTATCTGGATGATATCACATCAACCACTTTCCGGATACAAAACTTTACTCCATATGAGAAAAAAACAAAACTCGTGACTCTGGCTTCGGTACAACCCACCAAACCATATATATTGACTACGACAACTAAAACACAAATCAAAAATAAACCAAAAATCAGACCGGCACTCTCACAGGTTAGACAGCCGCACATAATGACCTTAGACGCGGCAGAGGTGGGGTGGGCCGGGGGTGGATTAATAGTTGATGGTGGTATTCTATAGGCCAAAACAATCAATATAACCCAAACAAATCCGTCAGGTTGAAATATGACCCAATAGGGATCGGAAAGGTACCCTTCCATTATCCTATGACTGAGTTGCCGGAGACATGGAATCCAGTGATTTCACACCACCACAGGACCTCCTACACTTAGCTGCAGCGTAATGACAAACCAGAGACCCAACTCAATTACAAAAAACCTCAAAGTTCACCAACGGCATAACACTATTGTTTTCCCACATGGTAGTTCAACCCACATGGGCCACCACGTAATGATACGATCTGGCTTCGCGTGTAATATCATCATTTGTTTACATGTGTTTACCAGACAATAACACAATGTGTTCACATGTGTTTACCTGGTAATAACACAATGTGTTCACCTAGTGTTCACCATCCTGCGTTGCGTAACCAGCAACAGCCAGATGTGTTAACATGTATTCACAAAAGCAGACACTACTTATATTACTGAACCAGGAGTAGCAAGATATTTTAGCAATCATTCCCAAAAGTAATAACTTGTTGCGCAACAACCCGATTTACCCGCACACGTCCACCACGTAAAAATCTGTTCTTAACAGAAAACAAGCGTAAAGGTGACGACAACCTCAGGTTGATTACAGAAGCAGGCGTCTGCCCGGTAATGCTCTGATGTCTGGTTGCTTTCATTTAGATAATTTGCTGTTTTTCGTGTGATTATTGTACAATCCGGAGCCTCTACTCTCCTCGCCTTTGATCCTCCGATCCGCCCTCTCAGCTGCTAATTGCTGATGACACCACTGGATATTCCCTTTTTATTACTGCCACAGAACGCTATGGAAACCAGACAACAGCCCAGCGCCACCTACCGCCGATGCCTAACAAACGACCGAGGTACTTCAGGACAGTCCCATAGTCCCTTGCGCGCAAGCCGCTATGCATACTAACTAATAACCGGCCACACCTGCCAAAGTCAGTGCGCATGCGCAATGGCCTACATTGGCTTTGGGGCTTAGTTGAAAAGAAAAAAAAACATATTTCCATTAAGATTAAAAGTGCCAGAAACCTGTAGGTCTTGTTCCTCACGCAAAGACGTATTTATGAGAAGTTAAGAGGCGTGAAAAATAGGTATTAATTGCTTTACAAAACGATCATGTGGGACAAGTGACCATAGCTTAAAGATAATAGACTGATGTGATGGGGGTGGGGGTAGACAGGGTGGGCAGGGTGTGAAGAAGACGAAGAACATTCTTCCCCGATGGCAGGGGGAGGGCCGCCGCAACCTGTCTACCACACCATAGGTAATGCACCCGCTCCCTGCAGCTGGCTGGGCATGATAACGGGAACGCAGCGGAAGGCGTTAGAGAAACACGATTGATTACCCAATAAAGGAGTGGTACTTATGGAAAGCTGTTCGGTGCCAAATGACAAAGGGGGCTTAGTTATTAATTATGCAAGGGCGTCGCTACAATCACGTCTACTTAGTGAGGCGAGACATGACTTCTGATGAAAGACGGACTAGGGTGCAAGGCAGGAAACACATATGGCAAGGCTACCCATGGATGACAGCCAATTAACTGACATGGCTACATATGGCAAGGTTACCCATGGATGACAGCCAATTAACTGACATGGCTACCAAGTCACAGATATGGTATACCTGGGTGCAAGCCAGGAAACCTGTTATCCATGTTGGCAAGTCAAGGCAGACACGGTTACCATGAGTGAAGGCCAAAGAGCACTTCCCATTCCCATATATTAGCTTAAGGACATGGCTCCACTCTCCCTTCCTTCTCCCACTGACGCGATGTGACCAAAAAGTGATTAAAGCGTCCTGAATATACAACCAACCAACCTACATTCAGCAATCAATTTATGTTCACGATGGCTGACATCGCAAGATTCCCTGCAACATGAAATCGGTCCACTCTGTACAGATAGAAGGACACTACCTTCTCGGGCGGATCCAGGTTAACGCCAGACACAGACAGACAGATGGATACTACCTTCCGGCCCTCGAGCTGATCCAGATGCCTCTCGGCGCTGGGTAAGAACCCTGACCGTCTCGACGGCGCTACCGGGGTCGTAGCCGGTGAGTTGCGCTGTAACCATGACGACAGCCAGTCCATTGTATATCGTTGCCTTAGCAACAATGTCCAGACGACCCGTTGCTTCGTGTTTTTCGTCGCCTTGGTAACACTGTCGAGACGAGTCGTGTTGTGAGTGTTCCTTGCCTTTTAATCACTATCCAGAAGATCCTAGGTTAAAGCGTTCGTTGCCTTGGTAACAGTAACCACAAGATCCCTGGCGTCTGCGTTCGTTGCCTTGGTAACACGTATTGTCTAAGTGATCTCTGGTTCTGGTCTAACAGGTACGGGGGGGTGGGGGGCAAAGATGAGAGGGATGGGGGTGGTGCGATAGATGTCGGTGCGAGTCAATGTGCCTCAGCCCCTAGCACGTGACGTCCCACCAAACGTCTGTATTATCGCTCAACACGTATAACCATTGTCTTCTCAAAGCCAATACGTATACACCCTCGTCGTCCAGCACCCGATCGGTCTTGTGGCTAGGACTAGTGTTAACATATCCATGTTAACGCACGCCGAGGTATCACCCCGCGTTGTTGATGAGGCAGGACGGAGCTCTCTCACTGGCGACAGATATACGCCAGGGTTATTTACCGAACAAAAGCCAATTAACAGGCAACCGAGCGATGCCGCAAAACTGGTGACTTAGGAACCAGCGAAGGCGTCAGCTTGCACCCGACCGCCCAGCTGGTAGTCCCAGTGTGGGGGGTGTATATCCCTGTAATAAGGGCACAGCTGCTATTAAGGTCACCTGCCAACATAACCTCCGCATGCAGGCTAAACGATGATTCTCCAATAACAAACATCCATCGTATCGACTGGTTGCGCACCTCCCTTTACCAGTAACAGTCATGGTTAGTCAGAGATGGGGCACGCAGGGAACCAGTCAGGCTCTGGGGTCGCATTATATGGTGTATGAGGCAAGGACCCAGCCTTGGCTTCCGCTCTTCCGCCCTGGTTATCTCCTTCCATAACCACACAGTCGCACATAGGAATTCATTTATTCAAGCAATGACCTGAAATGGCGATACGCAGATATGATAAATCACTGCAGTAATGTCATTTGTTGACGGGCATGCGACTCCGCTAAAAAAACGCACTAGTGCAGCGGGCCACAATTGGGTGCAAATTATGACGTCACGCACGCGCGGAGAAGCAGACGACGAGAACTACTTTAGAGACGCAACAAATAAAGGCAGATCACTATCTACTAAGGGCGGCGCCGCCTAATACAAAGAGCTGTAGTGATACCCGGAATTAATATATTCCAACGAGCATATGAAATTCGAACATGGCCAACAATAGCTCTGACAACAGCTAAGGCTGGCTGGTTCCCTGGGCTCGGGCCGCTCATGATATTTTGTGTCGCCGTATCGTTAACACTGTGTGATGTAGTAGATAGGCTCCCGGTGTTATGGTATAAATAAGACCTCTGCCGTGACAGTCAGCCATCGAATGAGTCACCCCTGCACCAGCCATCCACTGAAATGGACATTGTCATGAAACCAGTCAACCATCAAATGGTCAGTGATGGAACCAGTCAGCTTTAAGATGTGAGCCATGGAACCAATCAGCCATCATCAAAGAGGCCAGCCATGGAACCATACACGGCCACCATGGTTGCAAGCCAGGAAACAGACATGAATATCGTGAGTGCAAGCCAAGACAAAGCTTGCATCCATTGGTGCAAGCCAAGACAAATGGCTACCATAGGTTCAAGCCAAGACATGGTATCCATGTGTGCCAGCCAGGAACCAGACATGGTATCCATGGGTGCAATCCAGGAACCAGACATGGTATCCATGGGTGCAATCCAGGAACCAGACATGTATGGTATTATTAGGTGCAGGCCCGGAAGCAAGGCCCGGTATCCACGGAAACAAGGCCCGGTAACCACGGGAGCAAGGCCTGGTAACCACGGGAGCAAGGCCCGGTAACCACGGCAGCAAGGCCCGGTATCCATGGAAGCAAGGCCCAGTATCTACGTAAGAAAGGCCCGGTATCTACGTGAGCAAGGCCCGGTATCCATAGAAGCCAGGCCTGGTATCCACGGGCAGACGGCGCGGCACTGAGACGCTTGGACCCATTGAGTCCACTCGTGACAGATTTATTACTTCCCATAACCGTCTTCTCCCGGCCGCTGTATATATTAACATACAACATTGATGACGAAAGGGCTCTTTGCCGAAGTCCCACTCCCAGCAAACCACTCCCAGGCCACAGTTACACCGTTAAAAACGCCCCAGGCCTACCCTACCCTTTACGACAACATAAGGCACAACAGCAATCTGTCATGTCATGTCAAATAATAGGAAATGCTACGCGATATTTACAGGGCAGACGCTAAGCTTGAACAGAAGCTTGACAAAAATGAGGTAGTTGGGTAGGGGGGTACAATGAAAAACAGTATGTAACTTGCAAAAGATCGCAAACGGAAATGACCATATGTCTAAGATGTTCACGATGAATCACATCGCAAGATTCTTTATAACATGATATCGATCCACTCTGAACCACGGTACGTTACCATGGGTACCGGTAATTCTATGGACCTGTACACGTAAGACTTATACAAGCGACATCAATATTCTCGCGGCAGCCTTTGGAATGGCTGATCTCAACCCTAAGCCTCTAATTTCACTCTTGTCTAACCCAAATTAAGCCAGGTGCTATTTTATTATGACCTTGATGTGTGTCCCCTGATATGCGCCACAGGTCAGACATAAGTGTTCAGGTTCGCAGAGTGTTTCGGGATCAGACCTTGGGAATGGGGAGAGGGGGGATGCTTTATGTATGGATCAATAATCCAGAAGGTAATATCGGAAGACGACATGCAAGACAAAAACACGTGATATTTTAGGCCATCGTGGTGCACATGGAGGCTAGCCATGGAAGATCCCGGGACCATAACATGGAGGCTAGCCATGGAAGATCCCAGGACCATGACATGGAGGCTAGCCAAGGAAGATCCCGGGACCCTAACATGGAATCTAGCCAAGGAAGATTCCGAGTCCATGACCTGGAGGCTAGCCAAGAAAGATCCCGGAACCACGACATGGAGGCTAGCCAAGAAAGATCCCGGACCATGACATGGAGGCTAGCCATGGAAGATCCCGGGACCACAACATGGAGGCTAGCCAAGAAAGATCCCAGACCATGACATGGAGGCTAGCCATGGAAGATCCCGGGACCATAACATGGAGGCTAGCCATGGAAGATCCCGGGACCACGACATGGGGGCTAGCCAAGGAAGATCCCGGGACCACGACATGGAGGCTAGCCAAGAAAGATCCCGGACCATGACATGGAGGCCAGCCATGGAAGATCCTGGGACCATGACCTGGTGGCTAGCCATGGGCGATCCCGGGACCATGATATGGAGGCTAGCCATGGAAGATCCCGGACCATGACATGGAGGCTAGCCATGGAAGATCCCGGGACCACGACATGGAGGCTAGCCAAGAAAGATCCCGGACCATGACATTGAGGCTAGCCATGGAAGATCCCGGACCATGACATGGAGGCTAGCCATGGAAGATCCCGGGACCACGACATGGAGGCTAGCCAAGGAAGATCCCGAGTCCATGACCTAGAGGCTAGCCATGGAAGATCTCGGGACCATGTCATGGAGGCTAGCCAAGAAAGATCCCGGACCATGACATGGAGGCCAGCCATGGAAGATCCTGGGACCATGACCTGGTGGCTAGCCATGGGCGATCCCGGGACCATGATATGGAGGCTAGCCATGGAAGATCCCGGACCATGACATGGAGGCTAGCCATGGAAGATCCCGGGACCACGACATGGAGGCTAGCCAAGAAAGATCCCGGACCATGACATTGAGGCTAGCCATGGAAGATCCCGGACCATGACATGGAGGCTAGCCATGGAAGATCCCGGGACCACGACATGGAGGCTAGCCAAGGAAGATCCCGAGTCCATGACCTAGAGGCTAGCCATGGAAGATCTCGGGACCATGTCATGGAGGCTAGCCATGGAAGATCCCGGACCATGACATGGAGGCTAGCCATGGAAGATCCCGGGACCACTACCTTCTCGAGCTTATCCAAGTTAACAAGAGGATCAGATAGACAGAGGGGCACTACCTTTTCGAGCTGATCCAGGTACTTCTCCACGGTGGGTGGAGGCGCTGAGTTTCCTGGCGGCGTCTCCTCTTCCGGAGTCTTCTCCGTGGAGTCTGGTTGAAACCATGACGACAGCCAATCCATTGTATCCAGACTGTCGGCGGGCGTTGCCTAATTTGTAGTTTGTGTGTTCGTGGCCTTGGTAACACTGTCGTGGTGCGTTTCTGATGTGAACGTTCGTTGCCTCTAAAGGATCACAGGTTCGTTGCCTTGGTAACAATACCCAGCAGATCGTTGCTTGGTAACACTATGAACAAGATCTCCTGTTTTTGCTTTCGTTGCCTTGGCAACACAATCCACAAGATCTCCGGTTTATGCGTTCGTTGACTTGGTAACACTATCCAAAGGTTCCCCGGTTTGTGCGTTCGTTGCCTGGGTAACACTATCCATAGGATCTCCTGTTTGTGCGTTCGTTGCCTTGGTAACACTGTCCACAAGATATCCAGCTTTAACGGGGAGGGGGGGGGGCGAAAGACGTCTTGTGCTAGTCACTGAAGATGATACTTCTATATTCTAACAACCCAGGAATCTGCTGGCATTATCGCTCATCGCAATGTATTCACTGTTTTCAGAGCCACCACGTGTCGCGTCTTTGGGTCAGACTAAGCTAAGATATGCACAGGTCACAGAGGCACCGATCCAGGACTTGTTGCTGAGGTAGGACGAAGCTCTCCCTCTGGCCAGGAGGGGGTTGTCAAACAAAGGCCAATGAGCGGTCAACCCTGTGACACCACAATGTGACTGCTGATTCTCTCAGGTTTCCAATGGCAACAACGCTTCGTATCGATTAGTTGAGCACCTGTTCTTGTCACGTTATTGTCATATCAGCGATGACACAGGCAAGGAACCAGTCTCAATCTGGGCCCCATATATCGTGTACGAGGCAAGGACCCAGCCTTCATTTCCACTCTGCCGGCATTTTTTCCAAAACCAGTCATATATGAGTTTATCCATTCAAGTAATGACCTGCAATCGGGATAGGTAGATATTGTAACGAAGTGGGGCCAGTGAGGGCGGAGCAAACAAAAACAAGGACTTTTAATGACAAGCGAAAATAATTTTATGACAACCCAAGGGGCTTTTGAATTTTGAACATGGCCAATAGCCCTGACAACAGCTGGCTGGCTGGTTCCCTGAGCTCTTGTGGCTCATTATATTTATGCCGTCAGATAGTTGGCACTGTCTGGTGCAGTGGACACGGTATTCGTGTTATGATAGAAATATGACTCAGTCAGTCATAGAACCAGTCATCCATAGAAGAGTCCAAGCAGGGAACCAGTCAGTCATGGAAGAATTCCGGCAGGAAACCAGTCAGTCATCGAAAGACTAAAGGCAGGGAATCAGTCAGTCATCGAAGATGTTGACCAAGGAACCAGTCAGCCAGGCACCAGTGTCAGCAATCGAACGAGTTAGTCGTGGAACCAGTCAGTCCTGGAACCACTCAGCAATCGAAAGTAGTCAGTCATGGAACCAGTCAGCCGTCAAATAAGTCAGTCATGGAACCAGTCAGCCGTCAAAGAGGTTAGCCACGAAAAGAACCAGCCGTCGAAAGTAGTCAGTCATTGAACCAGCCAGCAATCGAAATTAGTCAGTCATGGAACCAGTCAGCAATCGAACCAGGCCTGAACCATATGACCATCAGACACGAGATCTTAAGAACGGACTTTTGGGAGACCAGGGAGTCCAGCCATGAGGGTCGACATCGCCAGCCAGCCCAGTCCACCAGAGGACCAGAATGCTAAGCAGCCCCCAATATCCTGTTGTTTGTGGGGACAGCAGTGGCCGTTTGACGCGACGCTACATCTTAAGCAGGCTTATAAACCATGGGCAGCCTCCGCGTCGGACCCCGAGACATCGATTCCATTTTACGCTGAGCGGCCGAGCAATTAACGCGCTCCTAGGGCCGTCCGGGCTGGCGTCGTGACCCTATAAGGAAGGCTAGAGAACCTGATTTGTATCAGGAAGGCGTGAGCGCCATTGTCTGTCTGTGAAAGGCCTGAGCGTCATTGTCTGTCTGAGGAAGGCGTGAGCGTCATTGTCTGTCTGAGGAAGGCGTGAGCGCCATTGTCTGTGAAAGGCCTGAGCGTCATTGTCTGTCTGAGGAAGGCGTGAGCGCCATTGTCTGTCTGAGGAAGGCGTGAGCGCCATTGTCTGTCTGAGGAAGGCGTGAGCGCCATTGTCTGTCCGAGGAAGGCGTGAGCGCCATTGTCTGTCCGAGGAAGGCGTGAGCGCCATTGTCTGTCCGAGGAAGGCGTGAGCGCCATTGTCTGTCCGAGGAAGGCGTGAGCGCCATTGTCTGTCCGAGGAAGGCGTGAGCGCCATTGTCTGTCTGAGGAAGGCGTGAGCGCCATTGTCTGTCCGAGGAAGGTGTGAGCGCCATTGTCTGTCTGAGGAAGGCGTGAGCGCCATTGTCTGTCTGGGGAAGGCGTGAGCGCCATTGTCGGTCTGGGGAAGGCGTGATCACCAACAAGTGCCGCCCGATCTATCGTCAGCTATATTGGCGCCAATTCATATTCCCCGTATTCTCTACGTCAGTCAATCTATGGCTTTATTTGATTTGACCGACGGGAAATGCGAGGAGGGGTATTTGTCTCTGCATCAACGCCAACACTTCTCCCCACCCCCTCCCCCACTAGCCCTCCACCGCCAAAGGCCCCGCTTTCGCCGCAGTGAAGTACATGGCCTCCAACTCTGTCCATCGCAGGCCGCCGAGGTCCGTTTGCGCTGGGCTCAGGGGCGGTGGGGTGAGGGTGAGAGAGGCGGGACGGGGGGTGGGGGGGGGGTGGAGACGGCGGTCCTGGAAGCGGAAGCCTGAGCTTTCCGCTGCAACAGGCGGAAGATTGACCACTTGATGGAGGGTTTGTCGGGGAGGAGACGGCCATAGTCCAGATCTTCCGGGAGCGATCGGCCATAGAACGAACCAGGCCGAGATAGGCATACCATCAAAAAGGTAACAAAATGCACGGGCGGAAAAGGCAGTTCTGAGGTTTTTGCCAGCAACGGAAATCCTGTCTAGATGAAGGGCCCCCAAGACGCGGCATCACCGGAACCGGAAATTACACAAGAAATCCTTTTAATCCTGTTATACTTATATAAGACTGAAAAAAAAACATCCGCCTCAACGGATCTGGCGACAGTTTCGTTTATCACCGAAGTCACTTTAAATAACTTTTGATAACAATTCTTACTACTTTAACCAAAAACAAAAGCTGCAAATCCATCGTCATTTGCAGACGGACGGATGCCAGCCAAGAACTTTAAATAAGTATTTAGCGCCCAAAGGGTTTAAGTTAACGAAGTAATTATTGCTACATATAGATGCCGAAATACACGCGAACAGGCGGGGCCTTGCGACAAAGCGGAAATGTGGTTCTCAATCAAACTATGTTGTTTTCCGGATGGAGTTTTAACCAACGATGCAGGTCTCCAGAGATCCTTGGTCTGCTGCCAGATCTGATGGGCACGACGGCACTACACGCCTGGCCATTTAAACACTTACAACAGTCACCAAGAGACTTGGAACTGCCACGAGTCCTTAGATAGGACAGATACAGAGAGACTGATAGAGAGAGAGAGAGGGAGAGCGGCGTGTGGGTGGGCAGTCAGGGGTCCGGTGAACAGTTCAGCGACCGACCTGCCCGCCCTGGACCACCAACCCAATCACTCCCTCGTGAGGCAGGCGTCGACGGTGCCTTCTGGATATCATGAAAAAAAAGTCCACCTATTCCCATGCACACGGCGTTCCGCAGCGTCCCGCGGCGTCCCGCGGCGTTCCGCGGCGTCCCACAGCGTTCCACGGCGTCCCGCGGCGGCCTACGGCTTGTTATCCTTCAGGGTGGGGAGGCCTTTCCGAGGTGGCCAGAGGGGTGGCGCGTGGGAGGCGCGGTGGCACGTGGGTGGCGCCGTTCTTCTTGCCGCTGGGATGGCTAGTTAGAAAAAGTAGCGCGCGTCGATATCTCGCGAGATGCACCACGTGGTCTGGGCCTAGTTTGCGAGAAGTCGCGTGGCGTGACGTTACGCGCCGCGACGTGACGAGAACACTAACGACGCATGTTGGTCGGCACGCGAGCTGCGCATGCGCGAATGGGTCGTCCCAAGGCCGCGGTCGGAAGAGAACGACTGGCGTCAAGACAATGGATCCACAGAATGAAGGCGATTGGCGTGTCAATCACCATTAGCACGGCACCGACGCCGCCATCGCCGACTCGCCGACTTGAGTGAGTGGGTGAGTGAGTGGTTGAGTGAGTTGAGTGGCGACCTGAGGAGGCAATGGTGATGGCACAGCCCCACTGACCCGGCCCGGACTGTCCCGTCCTGCCAGAGTCCCGGTCCCCAACCGACTGCCTGCCTGACTCACTGACTCACTGGCTGACTCTCGCACTGGCCGCTTGGTGGTTGACTGGCTTGCTCGTCCCTTCACCTCCCGTGCCTGCCTTCCCTACCCTCTCCTTGGGTCCCGTGGAAGCAGGCCCGGGGCAGTGGGGCGTGCAAGTTATGGTCGGTGCTGCCGAGGGTGCCTGGCTGGACTGGCTGGGTTGGGCTGGGTCGGGCAGGGACGGGGCGGGCTGGGCTGGGCCGGGGCGGGGCGGGACGGGGTTGGGCTGGGCCGGGGCGGGACGGGACAGGGTTGGGCTGGGCCGGGCTGGGATAGGCTGGGCAGGCATGGGATGAGCTGGGCTGGGTAGGGATGCAGCAGCAGTGACAATGGCTGAAGAGGAAGATCTTGTCGGATTCTGGGGCTCGCATTGGTACTGTCTGTACGGTCACATCAGCATGCGTGGGGATGAGCTAGCAGGAAGTGTGGTGGCGAGGGTGGTGGGGGTGGGGGGGGGGGGTGCATGCGTGGGCGGGTGGGGGTTTGGGGGTGTCGTTGGGCATGTGCCCCGACCAGTACCCTCACTGACTGAACCGCCCCCCCCCCACCCCCCACCCGCCGTCATCACTACCCCGACTCGTGTGTTTGCATCCGGGTGTCCGAAAAGTGGGAAACGGGCAGACGACACCAGAGGGACACGGTCAGGGCCAGGGGAAGGGGGGCGGGGGGGGGGGTAGGTGAGTGAGATGAAAGGAGGGTGGCAGGGGATGGAAGGGAAGAAAAGGGGAGGGTGTAATGTCAACAAGTGGGTTCCGCGTGTCCCGTACCTGAGGTCGGGGAGGGAGGGCACCGCTCACGGGCATCACGGGCGACAGCAGCCGCAGCAGCAGCAGCAGCAGCAGCAGCCGCCGCAGAAGCAGCAGCAGCAGCCGCCACAGCAGCAGCAGCAGCCACAGCAACAGCATTGTCGGCCATGCTGACCGCCGCCGCAGCAGCAGCAGCAGCAGCAGCACTGCCGGCCAGGCTGACCCTAACACCCATACATCATACACGGTGACGGCTGCTTCCAGTCGCACCATGTGCCACACAACCAGGGTGATATAGGACAGATCCTGGTGGGCGAGGGGGGGTACCAGAGGGCGTGGCGGCACGGGAGGGGTTTTGGGGGGATAAGGTGGGGCGGGTGGGAGGTGATGGGGTTGGGGGTATACTCCAGATCCCAGGCCCCTGGCGCTGTCCGGCACCATACTTACCTATTACTCCGCACTAAGCCCGCCAACCCTCCCCGCTCCCCACCTTCACAGTAGTGCGCATCAGCCCCCCCCCCCCCAGCCACCCACCCCGCGACGGTCACTCGCAGGTCCCCTATCGACCAGTCTCGCTTCCGTATCCTTGTTTCCCTGCAACGGTCAGTCGACTAGACGGGCTGAAGGCTGTTTGTGTCTCGACCCGACACCATCATCCCACCTCACCCCTCCCCCCCATCAGCCCACTCAACCCCACCCCACCCCACCCCATCATGCCCACCGCATCAGCCCACCTCATCCCACCGCAACACCACAAACCATTCTCTAACCGATACCATCATCCCACCCCACCCCATCCCATTCCATCATCCCACTTCATCTAGACCGAAAACGCAAAAAAACGAGAAAGGAAAAAAACTACAAGTGTGACGCGTCAATAGAGTCTACCTGTGAATATTGCAGTGATACGCTGATGTAATGGTCACATTACAGCTCAAGGGCTTAACTACCTATGACGTCACATTCTGCAATATGATAGTCGACCCAGCAGCTCGCCAACTATCTGTTTACACAGCGCCATCAGACTGCTGTTGGCATGGGATAGTGTCTGTCTCAATATCTCGATGTCTAGTGCATAATGAAGCCTCCTGCACCGCCCCCCCCCCCCCACGGCCCTACTAAACCCCACTCCCCCCTCTCATAGCACAGCAGATGATCTCCGTGATAACGTGTGGCAGGATGAGTAAGGGACGTCGCCATGGCAGCCCGGCCATTGTACGGACGCCGTTGATTGGTCGATACGAGCGCTGGGTTTGATGGGCCAATTGCTTGCAAAGATGACGGACGGACTGTTGTTTTTATGTGTTACGCCAAGTATGTGCATCCAATGAGTGGTTAACACACAGCCAACAAAGGCATGAGGTCCTAAGGGGTTGAGATGAAAAGACAAACGCAGTCCGAGGATATTGACTGGCGAGCCAGACAAAGCATTGAAAGTCATCTGTGCCATCGAATATAAGACCTCAGGGATTTGACGGTTGTCATGGCGATGGCTAGATAGAGCCAAGCCCTCACAGTGGAAGTATGAATATGTGTACTGCCAGGAGGACTCGGAGCTTAGCCGATAGGAGACAAGTTATGGCACTTTGACGAGACACGTAAAGATCCGGGTTTTTCCGAGTCTAACAGTCGCCAACCGACTGGAACCTCGAGCAGTGGCGCCGTCTAGCGACATACAAAGACACCTGAGCTTTGAGCCGCTCCGGAGGGGTCTAAACCGCCGGCAACACACATCAAAAGGTCAACGTGAGCCATAGGTCAGCCTCGTGTGATGGTGAGGGTGAGGACGCCGGGGGCGGGTGGTGGGGGTGGGGGTGGGGGTGGGTGTGGAAGAGTGAGGGAGGGAGGGGGTTGGGGTGGGGTGGGGATGGGTGTGAAAGGGGTGTGTGTGGGAGAGAAAGGGAGGGAGGGAGGGGAGGGAGGGAGGGGAGGAGGGGTGTGTGTGAGATGGCGAGGGGTGTAGAAGGGGTGAGTGTGGGGAAGGAAGGGAGGGAGGGAGGGAGGGAGGGGGTCCAGTCTCCTCGAGGCCCGGTGCCGCCCCGGCGGTTAGACAGATTGCCCGGTGTCTCGGATCGTCCGGGTCCGCCATGTTGTCTAACATGCCATCAATCCTGGTCCGGGATCAATGTTTTCAGCCCGGGGTCATGTTGTCCTGGAGCCAGAGCTTGTCTCAGCCCGGGGTCATGTTGTCCTGGAGCCAGAGCTTGTCTCAGCCCGGGGTCATGTTGTCCTGGAGCCAGAGCTTGTCTCAGCCCGGGGTCATGCTGTCCTGGAGCCAGAGCTTGTCTCAGCCTAGGGTCATATTGTCCTGGAGCCAGAGCTTGTCTCAGCCCGGGGTCATATTGTCCTGGAGCCAGAGCTTGTCTCAGCCCGGGGTCATGCTGTCCTGGAGCCAGAGCTTGTCTCAGCCTAGGGTCATATTGTCCTGGAGCCAGAGCTTGTCTCAGTCTGGGGTCATGTTGTCCTGGAGCCAGAGCTTGTCTCAGCCCGGGGTCATGCTGTCCTGGAGCCAGAGCTTGTCTCAGCCTAGGGTCATATTGTCCTGGAGCCAGAGCTTGTCTCAGCCCGGGGTCATATTGTCCTGGAGCCAGAGCTTGTCTCAGCCCGGGGTCATGCTGTCCTGGAGCCAGAGCTTGTCTCAGCCTAGGGTCATATTGTCCTGGAGCCAGAGCTTGTCTCAGCCCGGGGTCATATTGTCCTGGAGCCAGAGATTGTCTCAGCCCGGGGTCATATTGTCCTGGAGCCAGAGCTTGTCTCAGCCTGGGGTCATGTTGTCCTGGAGCCAGAGATTGTCTCAGCCTAGGGTCATATTGTCCTGGAGCCAGAGCTTGTCTCAGCCCGGGGTCATGCTGTCCTGGAGCCAGAGCTTCTCTCAGCCTAGGGTCATATTGTCCTGGAGCCAGAGCTTGTCTCAGCCTGGGGTCATGTTGTCCTGGAGCCAGAGATTGTCTCAGCCTAGGGTCATATTGTCCTGGAGCCAGAGCTTGTCTCAGCCTTGGGTCATGTTGTCCTGGAGCCAGAGATTGTCTCAGCCTAGGGTCATATTGTCCTGGAGCCAGAGCTTGTCTCAGCCTGGAGTCATGTTGTCCTGGAGCCAGAGCTTGTCTCAGCCCGGGGTCATGCTGTCCTGGAGCCAGAGCTTGTCTCAGCCTAGGGTCATATTGTCCTGGAGCCAGAGCTTGTCTCAGCCTGGGGTCATGTTGTCCTGGAGCCAGAGATTGTCTCAGCCCGGAGTCATGTTGTCCTGGAGCCAGAGATTGTCTCAGCCTGGGGTCATGCTGTCCTGGAGCCAGAGCTTGTCTCAGCCTGGGGTCATGCTGTCCTGGAGCCAGAGCTTGTCTCAGCCTAGGGTCATCTTGTCCTGGAGCCAGAGCTTGTCTCAGCCTGGGGTCATGTTGTCCTGGAGCCAGAGCTTGTCTCAGCCTAGGGTCATATTGTCCTGGAGCCAGAGCTTGTCTCAGCCTGGGGTCATGTTGTCCTGGAGCCAGAGCTTGTCTCAGCCCGGGGTCATGCTGTCCTGGAGCCAGAGCTTGTCTCAGCCTAGGGTCATATTGTCCTGGAGCCAGAGCTTGTCTCAGTCTGGGGTCATGTTGTCCTGGAGCCAGAGATTGTCTCAGCCTAGGGTCATATTGTCCTGGAGCCAGAGCTTGTCTCAGCCTGGAGTCATGTTGTCCTGGAGCCAGAGCTTGTCTCAGCCCGGAGTCATGCTGTCCTGGAGCCAGAGCTTGTCTCAGCCTAGGGTCATATTGTCCTGCAGCCAGAGCTTGTCTCAGCCTGGGGTCATGCTGTCCTGGAGCCAGAGCTTGTCTCAGCCCGGGGTCATGTTGTCCTGGAGCCAGAGCTTGTCTCAGCCCGGGATCATGTTGTCCTGGAGCCAGAGCTTGTCTCAGCCCGGGGTCATGCTGTCCTGGAGCCAGAGCTTGTCTCAGCCTAGGGTCATGTTGTCCTGGAGCCAGAGCTTGTCTCAGCCTAGGGTCATGTTGTCCTGGAGCCAGAGCTTGTCTCAGCCTAGGGTCATGTTGTTCTGAAGCCAGAGCTTGTCTCAGCCTGGAGTCATGTTGTCCTGGAGCCAGAGCTTGTCTCAGCCTAGGGTCATGCTGTCCTGGAGCCAGAGCTTGTCTCAGCCCGGAGTCATGTTGTCCTGGGGCCAGAGCTTGTCTCAGCCCGGAGTCATGTTGTCCTGGAGCCAGAGATTGTCTCAGCCTGGGGTCATGCTGTCCTGGAGCCAGAGCTTGTCTCAGCCCGGAGTCATGTTGTCCTGGAGCCAGAGCTTGTCTCAGTCTGGGGCCATGTTGTCCTGGAGCCAGAGCTTGTCTCAGCCTGGGGTCATGCTGTCCTGGAGCCAGAGCTTGTCTCAGCCTGGGGTCATGCTGTCCTGGAGCCAGAGCTTGTCTCAGCCCGGGGTCATCTTGTCCTGGAGCCAGAGCCTGTCTCAGCCCGGAGTCATGCTGTCCTGGAGCCAGAGCTTGTCTCAGCCTGGGGTCATGCTGTCCTGGAGCCAGAGCTTGTCTCAGCCCGGGGTCATCTTGTCCTGGAGCCAGAGCCTGTCTCAGCCCGGAGTCATGCTGTCCTGGAGCCAGAGCTTGTCTCAGCCTAGGGTCATATTGTCCTGGAGCCAGAGCTTGTCTCAGCCCGGAGTCATGTTGTCCTGGAGCCAGAGATTGTCTCAGCCCGGGGTCATGTTGTCCTGGAGCCAGAGCTTGTCTCAGCCCGGGGTCATGTTGTCCAGGAGCCAGAGCTTGTCTCAGCCCGGGGTCATGCTGTCCTGGAGCCAGAGCTTGTCTCAGCCCGGGGTCATGTTGTCCTGGAGCCAGAGCTTGTCTCAGCCCGGAGTCATGCTGTCCTGGAGCCAGAGCTTGTCTCAGCCAGGGGTCATGTTGTCCTGGAGCCAGAGCTTGTCTCAGCCCGGAGTCATGTTGTCCTGGAGCCAGAGATTGTCTTAGCCTGGGGTCATGTTGTCCTGGAGCGATAGCTTGGGCGGGCAGCCGGTAGGGTGTGCCTCTGGGCGGGCGGCCGGGAGGGGGTGCCACTGGGCGGGCGGCCGGGAGGGGGTGCCACTGGGCGGGCGGCCGGGAGGGGGTGCCACTGGGCGGGCAGCCGGGAGGGGGTGCCACTGGGCGGGCAGCCGTTAGGGGGTGCCACTGGGCGGGCAGCCGGGAGGGCGTGCCTCTGGGCGGGCACCTGGGAGGGGGTGCCACTGGGCGGGCAGCCGGGAGGGGGTGCCACTGGGCGGGCAGCCGGTAGAGGGTGCCACTGGGTGGCGGGCAGCCGGTAGGGGTGCCACTGGGCGGGCAGCCGATAGAGGGTGCCACTGGGGGCGGGCAGCCGGGAGGGGGTGCCACTGGGCGGGCAGCCGGTAGGGGGTGCCACTGGGCGGGCGGCCGGGAGGGGATGCCACTGGGCGGGCAGCCGGGAGCGGGTGCCACTAGGCGGCGGGCAGCCGGGAGGGGGTGCCAGTGGGCGGGCAGCCGGGAGGGGGTGCCACTGGGCGGGCAGCCGGTAGGGGGTGCCACTGGGCGGGCAGCCGGGAGGGGGTGCCACTGGGCGGGCAGCCGTTAGGGGGTGCCACTGGGCGGGCAGCCGGGAGCGGGTGCCACTGGGCGGGCAGCCGGGAGGGGGTGCCACTGAGCGGGCAGCCGTTAGGGGGTGCCACTGGGCGGGCAGCCGGTATGGGGTGCCACTGGGCGGGCAGCCGGGAGGGGGTGCCAGTGGGCGGGCGGCCGGGAGGGGGTGCCACTGGGCGGGCAGCCGGGAGGGGGTGCCACTGGGCGGGCAGCCGGGAGGGGGTGTCACTGGGCGGCTGGCAGTATGTAGTGGGTGCCACTAGGTGGCGGGCCTCGTATGGCTACAGAGAGGGGCAGCGATAACCATATAGACCTATACAGATTGTAACAGAGATGAAGCCAGGATTACCAAATGGCCGCTAGGTGGCGAAGTGTTGTCCAATCGGAAGGCGCCCATCCGGCGAGCAGACATCTGATGCCAGATACCGCTTCGTACCCAGGCCGCCAAGGACAGAGACCGGTTCGTAGCCAGGCCGCCCCGGACAGGTGCAGAACCAATTACACCAGCCTTTGAGGCTTCATTGCGCATGCAGGGTTGGACGCCCCATCACAGCCCATTGGTGACAACTGCCCCCTTCCTCCACCTCCTCCCCCTCCTCTCCCTCCTCATTCTCCACCTCCTCCCCCTCCTCCTCCCCCTCCTCCTCCTCCTCTTCTCCCTCCTCATTCTCCCCCCCTCCTCCTCCCCCTCCTCCTCCCCCTCCTCTCCCTCCTCATCCTCCACCTCCTCCCCCTCCTCCTCCACCTCCTCCCCCTCCTCCTCCTCTCCCTCCTCATTCTCCTCCTCCTTCCCATTCTTCGCCACTATTACATTCAAAACAACACATATATCCGTCAACCGAATATCCTCTCTGTCGATCGGGGCTATATCTCCTACCAACTCCCCCCCCTCCCCCGCCCTTCCCCTCACACAAACATCACCCCCCCTCCCGCACCCTCCCCCGCCGCCCTTCCTCTCACACAAACATCACCCCCCTCCCCGCACCGGTCGTATGTTGACCCTCACTGCAACCCGAACGGATGTTGTCGCATCACTCTTCCCCCGAGTTGAAACCATCCCCGCCAGATCCCCCCACCCACACCACCCCCCCCCCCTCACCCCCACCCACACCCCTCTTCAAGCACAATAACAGGGGGCGCCAGTGGTACCTACACTACCCTCCAGCGCCATCCATCCCGCCATCTCTCCCAGCCTTTCTTCGCTCGATTACCAGGGTCGATAAGCCCGTTAGATACAAGTGAATTTAGCTACTTTCCTCACTTATCCCATGCATCTCCTCCTCACCTCCCCACCGCCTCCCTCCCTACCTCCACCCCAACTGGCCTGAACAACATTGGTTGACCAAATGGCCTTCAGTTTTTTACCCCCACCCCACACCTCCTATCACCTTCTTAACTCCCCCTCCCCCACCCTACGCCCCGCCCCACCACCCTCGTCACGCACCCTTGCGTCCATCCCGTACACAGATACATAAGTGATAACCCTTCCCCCACTCCCCCCCCACCCCCAACCGCCTCTCCCCGCAAACTACCCAACTTGATTATTAATGTAGTGGTTGACCATTATTCTAGGTGCGCTCTGTAATGTCAATGACTTGTGGTGTTGTTATATTGAGTGGCATGTTATTCATGGTTGTCACATACACGGCTGGGCTGGTCACTCATCTACGCAGCAGTTTATACCTCTCACTGACTTCACTCTATAATGGCATGGATTGCGTCCGAAATAAAGAGATCGATACACATGATCAATTAAAATAATATTTTGAGAAGAGAGATTATCGGAAATAGAATGTATCCTATTTGCCATACTAATATGTACAGCGAGAGCCAACCATTTCATCGCAGTTCGGCTTTTAGTAAATCAGTTCTATAAGTGGTAATAAATTGATTGCCGTATGATATGCTTACCAAGTGCAAAATAAGAACAATGTTTGCGACACCCAGGTGATGTCGCATTCCGTCGGAAGGTCGGAGATGGTTGGATAGGGTCGGGCGGGGTCAGACTGGGTCTGATATAGAGCGGCAATGAGTCGACATGATCCCGAAACGATGCCTGTCCCTCCGTCCTTAATGTTGTGTAGGCCCCAACGGACATAGGCTGGGACCGGTACATCGGGACACCCTACGCCCAGTCCTCATTCCAAAACACATCGGAATGGAATACCACCGGAGGGTCGGTGGGTGTGTGTGTGTGGGGTGGCGGGGGGGGGGGCGGTGTCGACTGTGTAATAAACTGGTATGTCGGGCGGGCAGGGGAATGGAGTGTGGGGGAGGGTAGGGGAGGGTGGGGGAGGGTGGGGGAGGATGGGGGAGTCGGTTCCAGGAGAGCACACACACATGAATGGAACGGTGTGACAGGCATAAAATAGTAATGTAACAGACAGAGACATAGCGCCCTTCCCATCACATTCATCACCCCCCCACCCTCAACCTCCACCCACCTCCCACCATCAAGCAAGCCCCTCCCGTCCCCTCTCCCTCCACCCTCCTGTGTGTGAGCCGATTGACTCCTCTGGCGATTGTGTCTAATTTTCAAGGTTGATCTCCCACCTCCGTCAACCCAATGAGGGGGGGGGGGTGACCAGAAGTTTCATTTCGGTGACGAATTCCGTAGAAACCGCGTGGAACAGTGGCGCTATCTGGTGAAGGAATCCCCCATGTGTACATGGCACAAAAGCCCGTCCTCTATGCACGGGTGACTTTGAATGGCAGTATTGTACTATAACGGTATACGGAATTGGACTCCGATATGCAAAGAAGCGAAGTCAGCATTCCCCCCGTTTAGACACCATCGCCTCAGCTTTCCATTTGGTCACCAAGCCATCCAAATAGCACGTCAGATGGCGCCACTCTCACAACGTGGAGTCGCCATTGTATTGCCACAAACCACAAGATTTTTCGATAGTGACGCGACAGAAAAAAAACATGATCGTTTTCCAATTGATAGAGATGCACACGCCACGGGACAAGATAATATTTTATTACAAAACTAAGATAAAAATATACAGGATAAACGCCTCTCACCACACTCATGAGCCCATATCACCGGGCTAGCGCTAGCGACAGACAGCCGATGCCCAATACATGCACCAGTAATCTCCTTTACTTTACAAGCAACACATCGTCTCTCCTCGCCTCGCTTTGCTAGTCATCTCTAACCATAACCACCACCCCCAACCCCACCACTCCCTCCCCAACCCCAGCCCCTCCTCCTCCTCCACCTCCCGAAACCCCGGCTCCGCCGTCGCCGTTACGACAGGAACTACTTTTTTTCGCGTCTCCGCTAGCGGCGCGAAGGTAATGAGGCTTTGAAACCGGGCGCCGGCGTGGCGCGGACTCCACAACGAGGCTGGTGTTAATTCCACTGGCAATGACGTCGGAGGGCAGGGTGGCAATCTGCAGGGGCAGCCTC
This sequence comes from Arenicola marina, assembly GCA_964019135.1. Lineage (NCBI taxonomy): Eukaryota > Metazoa > Annelida > Polychaeta > Arenicolidae > Arenicola > Arenicola marina. Next base: position 35,881,301 of record OZ025248.1, read on the forward strand.
AAGCTTCTTACATCCTTCTGATTTCCCAATCACCCATTGATGTTCTCGGCCAAAGGGTTAGTTGAAAGCCCCTCTCGTCTTTCCGACTCGGCGGAATGACATTTTTACACGCAGGCGCAGTGCCGTCGCCGGTAATGGGTGGGGAGACAAGAGGCGTCATCTATCGGATTGTTGGGGTTAATCTTTGATATAGGCAAGGGTAAAAAAAAAGGGAATCCGCATTCCGTTTCAGTACCACCCCTGGTAACTAATCCACGACGAGTCACCCCGGGAACAAAGGGGACAGGAATGTATTTGGCATGTCACTCAGACTGAAGGCAATTTAGTAATTACCGACATTTCATTAATGTAAACGTGATGTCAGTATGACACCGGTAGGGTGAAACAGGAGGCGGGGTGCGGGGAAGGGGCGCCGGGGGAGGGCGAGGCGAATGTGCCGGTGAAATGTCAAAAGAGGATAAAAACTACATGAAAAAAAACTGACAAAAATAAACGACAACAAAACATCAAAAAGCGTTTAATTAAGACGCCTTCGCCAGGTTTGCGTCTGCTAAAACGCCCCCCCCCCACCCTCTTTGAGAAAAACAGAGAAGAAGGTTCACAATGCAAGGCAGAACGCCCCCCCCCCGTCCTTTTGAATCTCTCTGAATTGAAAGGAAGGGTCCACAGTGCAAGGCAGAACGCTCGCAGCAACACGATGACTAATTAATTCATTAGGATTAAACACACATCGCTAACGTGGGGATCAGTCCCCGGACCATGCCTCCTCTTTTCCTCTATAGCTTGATGTGTCGCATCTATCTAAGCAGTGATGGTGAAAGGTGACATGACAGTGGGTAGATGCCTCCGCGCCAGCCAAGAGGACGACAGTAGCGCCGTAAGAAATCATGTGCTCGCGACTGGTGTCGTGCAAAGTAGACGGACGGTTGGTAACCTTACCTACGACATTATCGTACACACTAGGACTATCCAAAGTGGAACAAATGAACCCAACATAGCGCAATGAGATGGATGCAAGGAAAAAATGGTTTAAGCCCGTAACCTGTTGGTGTTTGCTGCGATCGAGAAAGTACATCTCTAACACGTGCGAGTTGCCAAGGCAACGTGTCCTGACGGCGTACTTGACCATATGTGGCGATGGACGGTCGTTTTGCCGTCCCGCAAATTGTAAGCAGGGCAAAAACGCGGGATAAATGAACTGTGTCGCCCTCTAGTGGGCTCGTTCGCATTCAGACGATCAAACTGGGTTCTCCTCCCGCGATTTGACCCTGAGAATGGTATTACAATGGAGCCCAAGGGGGGATTCATGCTGCGGGTGCACAGAATGTCATCTTCATCCGTTACGCCTCCCTCCCCCCTTCCCCTCGCCTCCTGCTCTAGCCATCCATTGTCAAGGCTACGACCACTGGTGTAAGGAGACCAGGCCTCGGGAAACCAATATTACGTTAATCATATATCCCCAGATCAAGCGTCCCCGGACAGCCAGCCAGCCAGGCAGCCAGCCAATCAAAACACAGGAGGACTCCGTGACGTCATGTGATGACAACAGCCTCGGATGTCCAGACAAAATCATCAGCGGCTTAAGTTTCTATTCCGGATTGTCAGCGGGGCCTAATGGGAATCCGAGCGGCGGACAAGGGGCGGGTTGGGTTCCAGGAGAGGGAGGGGGGGGGGCAGGTCTTCACAGCCCGCAACCCTCTGGTTCCTATTGTCACACACGTTGGTCGCCTTGGATGCCCCGCGCCCACGCCCCCTCCCCCCCCCCCCACCCCACCAGCCAAATCTACCCCCATCGGTGGCTGCTGGCTGTAACCCAAATCGAGTTTTTGGGAGGGGAGAACCCGCAAATTAGGTCTGGGCCAACACGGAGGTCGTCTTCACACTAACCAAGGCTGAACTATCGATTGAGGCGGACCGGCCCCCACCTACCCCTCTACCTACCACTCCCCCGTGAGCCGAGTGACCGCTGTGGAACCGGAAGGGGTCGGGCGAGTGGGCGGGGGTGGCGGGGTGGAGGTAATTCCCGTCTTGCTGGAGCAACCAAGGAAAATGGCGTTTGGGGGGTAACGTGTCATTTATCTGCTGCCCATCCTCTCAGTCCCAATGTCTCTGTCACTCACTCTCTCAGGGAGGCGACTTATATACATTTATACATGGGCTTGCCGACTTGAGTTTTAAGTGCTGACCACGTGGCTATGGTATGGGCGGAAGGGCCGGGCAGGGGTAGAGGGGGGGGGGGGTGAACTAAATGACAGCTTGGGGCGGCACAGACAGAAGCGTATCCGATATACATAAACCTTAGTAAGGAAACCGGAGTGAAAGCAAAAAGAAAGGTGGGACATAGCTGGATGATAACCTTTAGAGAGCTCCAGGATTGTTGGGGGATTGTTGGAGGATCGCTATTAAGAAGATGGAAGATTGCTGAAGGATAGCTATTAGGGAGATGGAGGGTTGTTGGAGGATAGCTATTAGGCAGATGGAGGGTTGTTGGAGGATAGCTATCAGGGAGATGGAGGAATGTTGGAGGATAGCTATTAGGGATATGGCGGATTGTTGGAGGATAGCTATTAGGGAGATGGAGGGTTGTTGGAGGATAGCTATTAGGGAGATGGGAGGGTTGCTGGAGGATAGCTATTAGGGAGATGGAGGAATGTTGGAGGATAGCTATTAGGGAGATGGCGGATTGTTGGAGGATAGCTATTAGGGAGATGGAGGGTTGTTGGAGGATAGCTATTAGGGAGATGGAGGGTTGTTGGAGGATAGCTATTAGGGGGATGGCGGATTGTTGGAGGATAGCTATTAGGGAGATGGCGGATTGTTGGAGGATAGCTGTTTGGGTGATGGCGGATTGTTGGAGAATATCTATTAGGGAGATGGGGGATTATCGGAGGAAGCCACAAGGCGAGATGTACCCTACGTGTTTAATGCCTCCACCTATTCATATATACTTCTTACACCACCACGGGCGGTGAACAAAGTAAAGATAAAAGCAGACCAGCAGCGAGAGAGGTAGAGCGATAATCGGTGATAATCAGCTGAGGCAAATCGAATTGTATAATCCCGGGGAGTGTCCACCGAGACCGGATCGGCCGCCGTCACCTGCGCCCCCTGCCGGCAGAGTGTGCGACGCTGGAGGCGAGTCATGGGCGCTGACAATGGGGCTTCCCTCGGGAGTAGGGGGGGGGGGGGTAGAGAAAGGCACAAGGGGAGGGGGGAGGGGGAGGGGGAGGGGAGGGGTGGCACAGGGAAAAGGAGTGAGTAGTACGTGGAATAGAGAGGGGCGATGAAGGGGGTATGGGGAAGGGAAAGGGAGGAGGAGTGGTGGTGTAGTGGGGGATGGCGTGGGGAAAAGAAAGGGGAAGGTGTAGGGTGGGCTGGGGGAGTGAGTATACGGAGTGTGCTGGGGGGGGGGGGGTGAGTATACGGAGTGTGCTGGGGGGGGGGGGTGAGTATACGGAGTGTGCTGGTATGGATGACCTTCTGTCAGGAGGCTCAGAAAGGACGTTGGCACACAATGACCATTGCTGCAACAACGAGCTGACCGGACGAAACAGGAGGCGGGGTGGGTCAGGATGGGTGGGGATTGGCGCGGGGATAGGGATGAAGATGGGGATGGGATGGGGATGGGGATGAAGATGGGGATGGAGATGGGGATGGGGATGAAGATGGGGATGGAGATGGGGATGGGGATGGGGATGGGGATGAAGATGGGGATGGAGATGGGGATGAAGATGGGGATGGAGATGGGGATGAAGATGGGGATGGGGATGGGGATGAAGATGGGGATGGAGATGGGGATGGGGATGAAGATGGGGATGGGGATGGGGATGGGGATGAAGATGGGGATGGGGATGGGGATGGGGATGAAGATAGGGATGGGGATGAAGATGGGGATGGGGATGGGGATGAAGATGGGGATGGGGATGAAGATGGGGATGGGGATGAAGATGGGGATGGGGATGTGGATGAAGATGGGGATGGGGATGAAGATGGGGATGGGGATGTGGATGAAGATGGGGATGGAGATGGGGATGGGGATGAAGATGGGGATGGAGATGGGGATGGGGATGAAGATGGGGATGGGGATGGGGATGAAGATGGGGATGGAGATGGGGATGGGGATGAAGATGGGGATGGGGATGGGGATGGGGATGAAGATGGGGATGGGGATGGGGATGGGGATGAAGATAGGGATGGGGATGAAGATGGGGATGGGGATGGGGATGAAGATGGGGATGGGGATGAAGATGGGGATGGGGATGAAGATGGGGATGGGGATGTGGATGAAGATGGGGATGGGGATGAAGATGGGGATGGGGATGTGGATGAAGATGGGGATGGGGATGAAGATGGGGATGGGGATGGGGATGAAGATGGGGATGGGGATGGGGATGAAGATGGGGATGGGGATGGGGGTGGGGATGGGGATGGGGATGAAGATGGGGATGGGGATGGGGATGGGGATGAAGATGGGGATGGGGATAGGGATGGGGATGAAGATAGGGATGGGGATGAAGATGGGGATGGGGATGTGGATGGGGATGAAGATGAAGATGGGGATGGGGATGAAGATGGGGATGGAGATGGGGATGGGGATGAAGATGGGGATGGGGATGAAGATGGGGATGTGGATGAAGATGGGGATGGGGATGTGGATGAAGATGGGGATGGGGATGAAGATGGGGATGGGGATGTGGATGAAGATGGGGATGGGGATGGGGATGAAGATGGGGATGGGGATGGGGATGAAGATGGGGATGGGGATGAAGATGGGGATGGGGATGGGGGTGGGGATGAAGATGGGGATGGGGATGGGGGTGGGGATGGGGATGGGGATGGGGATGGGGATGGGGATTGGAATAGGGATGGAGATGGGGATGTGAATAGGGACGGGGATGGGGATGAAGAAGCCCGAATAAAGCGCTGGGCTGGAAGATGCAAAGAGTGCAGGCGTCACTTGGCTTGTCGCCAGAAAGTGTGAGCGTACCTGGGGAAGATCAAAAGACGGAGTGCTCGTCGGACCGGGTGGATAAAAGGAGTCACACCAGGGCCGTCACCATCTCTCATTGGTCGAATCTATCACGCGGACGCCCACGCCCCCTCGCGGAGACGCCATATACTATTCCCGCCTGATATGACACCCTGGCGGCTGTCGGTATGCCGTTGGGTGGGCGGCCCCCCATCGGCCCGGGTGGGTGGGGCGAAATGGCCCTTCAGGGTGCGACTGGCGCAGAAAGCGAATTATTCCATAGGCGTTAATGGGCTCGGCCCGTAAATTAGGTAAACCTCTTATAGGAGGTAGCGGGAACAGATTGGCCATGAAATCGACACATCCGCGGAGTGAACTCCGCGTCATACTGTCATGTCAGTAGTGACGTCATGTTATCATATCGGGTGTGACGTCATGCTGTCATGTAGTTTGTGACGCCATGCTGTCATGTTGGTTATGACGTCATGCTGTCATGTAGTTTGTGACGCCATGCTGTCCTGCGATTATGACGTCACTCTGTTAAAGGGAGTCTCCAATAAATGTGTGTTAATTCTGGACGACGGAGGGCCGCCCTAGTGGCCAAGTGGTTTGCTTCACTGGTCTTACTATGCTACTACCATGTTGGTACAGAATATATATATATATATATATATATATGTCATGAAATCCATGTACTTGATGTGCTCAGTTTGATGTGCTCAGTTCTCAAATCTACCGGGAGGTCAGTTTCATGGCTAGCAGGGTTGAGCGCTGCGACCATCCTTAGATTCGGCCCTGTCACTCGTGACTCGACTCGGCCCTGTCACTCGCGACACTGTCTGGGAGTGGCCATACGCCAATATAAATACGGCGCCAGTCCCGAAGAGGGCAGACTACCTTGGGGACCGGTCAAGACAGGACACCCGGCATCACAGGAACTACCCACATCGCGGCGTCAAGCGGCGCTGCTGCTGCTCGGCCGGATCGTCAGGGGTTGTCCTTTGGTGTCCCTGTTTGCACTTGTGGACTGTTGCCGTCCATGCCTCGTGGTTACTGAGGCTGCCGTCCGTGCCTCGTTGTTACTGAGGCTGCCATCCATGCCTCGTGTTTATTGAGGCTGCTGTCTATGCCTCGTCGTTACTGAGGCTGATGTCTATGCCTCGTCGTCGCTGGAGCTGCCGGTCATCGCTGGGACGTCGCTGGATCCGCCGGTCGTCGCTGGGACGTCGCTGGATCCGCCGCACATGGCCGGGACATCGCTGGAGCCGCAGTTCGCCTCGGCATGCCGTTCGTGCTTGACAATTCCTGGGGCTGACAGTCATATTTAACCATAGTTATCGCCGGGACATCATATATTATCCTCCATGTTACCTTAATGTAAATAAATATTATACTTTGTACAACCCCTGTTGTCCATGGATATTCACTTTGTGACAATATATAAATGTCATTCTCTGCCTTCGTGATTCGCCAAGAGGCTGCACTCCGCTCTCTCCTTTGACCTTTCTCGTCTGATGTAATCAGATCTCGTTGAATAAAGGACCAATTTATACCAAACAAACATCCGGGCATTGACTCGCCTCAACCAGAGCAGGAGGAAACAAAGTCTATTACAGGAAGAGGTCCTTCGCCTCGGCCAGGGCGAGGCAATGCAATTCCTGCTCCCCGGATGCCGGGGCTGGGAAGTCACCCAACCCCCATCTCCATGACGACCGCTCCCCCCCCCCCCCACCCCCAGCCCTCACAAGGGAGAAGTGGGCCATTTCTTTTCATCGAAAACGGCGGCTCATAAATCTCATAAAAAAGAGGGAGGGAGGGAAGGAAAGGGTTGCGGCGGCAGGGGTGGTGTGTGTGAGGGGGGGGGGGGGTGGAGGGGTGGATGGGGGTCGGTATAACCGCCAGTCGGCGTGGTTTCCGCCGCTGGAAGATAGCTCACGTGACTTCCGGGTACTACTGCAGCTCACGACGACACGACACGCCGCATTAAGTGTCATCACAGGTTCCGCTCCATTTCGCAACCATTTAAGTTGCAAACGTAAGCTGCATCAGGTGGGTGGTTGGCTGGTTGGTTGGCTGGTTGTATATTCAGGACGCTTTAGGTCCTTAAGGTGACTTTTGTTCATATCGCGATAATGAGAGAAGGAAGGGAGAGTGGAGCCATGTTCCCGGGGGTAAAACCCCTACTCTTTGCGAAGATGGACCTGGTATCTTTACCCTGCGACCTCACAGACATGGCCACAGCGGGGCTCGAAGCACCGATCCACGTGCCGTTAGGTTGTCAGGTGGCCAGAACACTCAAGGCGAGCGCTCTAACCCACTGAGCTACCGGGCCGGACCCTCAGCTGGGTCTGGGTGGGCTGGGGGAGTGAGTATACGGAGTGTGCTGGGGGGGGGGTGAGTATACGGAGTGTGCTGGGGGGGGGGTGAGTATACGGAGTGTGCTGGTATGGATGACCTTCTGTCAGGAGGCTCAGAAAGGACGTTGGCACACAATGACCATTGCTGCAACAACGAGCTGACCGGACGAAACAGGAGGCGGGGTGGGTCAGGATGGGTGGGGATTGGCGCGGGGATAGGGATGAAGATGGGGATGGGATGGGGATGGGGATGAAGATGGGGATGGAGATGGGGATGGGGATGAAGATGGGGATGGAGATGGGGATGGGGATGGGGATGGGGATGAAGATGGGGATGGAGATGGGGATGAAGATGGGGATGGAGATGGGGATGAAGATGGGGATGGGGATGGGGATGAAGATGGGGATGGAGATGGGGATGGGGATGAAGATGGGGATGGGGATGGGGATGAAGATGGGGATGGGGATGGGGATGGGGATGGGGATGAAGATAGGGATGGGGATGAAGATGGGGATGGGGATGGGGATGAAGATGGGGATGGGGATGGGGATGAAGATGGGGATGGGGATGAAGATGGGGATGGGGATGTGGATGAAGATGGGGATGGGGATGAAGATGGGGATGGGGATGTGGATGAAGATGGGGATGGAGATGGGGATGGGGATGAAGATGGGGATGGGGATGGGGATGAAGATGGGGATGGGGATGGGGATGAAGATGGGGATGGAGATGGGGATGGGGATGAAGATGGGGATGGGGATGGGGATGAAGATGGGGATGGGGATGGGGATGGGGATGAAGATAGGGATGGGGATGAAGATGGGGATGGGGATGGGGATGAAGATGGGGATGGGGATGAAGATGGGGATGGGGATGAAGATGGGGATGGGGATGTGGATGAAGATGGGGATGGGGATGAAGATGGGGATGGGGATGTGGATGAAGATGGGGATGGGGATGAAGATGGGGATGGGGATGGGGATGAAGATGGGGATGGGGATGAAGATGGGGATGGGGATGGGGGTGGGGATGGGGATGGGGATGGGGATGGGGATGGGGATGGGGATGAAGATGGGGATGGGGATAGGGATGGGGATGAAGATAGGGATGGGGATGAAGATGGGGATGGGGATGTGGATGGGGATGAAGATGAAGATGGGGATGGGGATGGGGATGAAGATGGGGATGGAGATGGGGATGGGGATGAAGATGGGGATGGGGATGAAGATGGGGATGTGGATGAAGATGGGGATGGGGATGTGGATGAAGATGGGGATGGGGATGAAGATGGGGATGGGGATGTGGATGAAGATGGGGATGGGGATGGGGATGAAGATGGGGATGGGGATGGGGATGAAGATGGGGATGGGGATGAAGATGGGGATGGGGATGGGGGTGGGGATGAAGATGGGGATGGGGATGGGGGTGGGGATGGGGATGGGGATGGGGATGGGGATGGGGATTGGAATAGGGATGGAGATGGGGATGTGAATAGGGACGGGGATGGGGATGAAGAAGCCCGAATAAAGCGCTGGGCTGGAAGATGCAAAGAGTGCAGGCGTCACTTGGCTTGTCGCCAGAAAGTGTGAGCGTACCTGGGGAAGATCAAAAGACGGAGTGCTCGTCGGACCGGGTGGATAAAAGGAGTCACACCAGGGCCGTCACCATCTCTCATTGGTCGAATCTATCACGCGGACGCCCACGCCCCCTCGCGGAGACGCCATATACTATTCCCGCCTGATATGACACCCTGGCGGCTGTCGGTATGCCGTTGGGTGGGCGGCCCCCCATCGGCCCGGGTGGGTGGGGCGAAATGGCCCTTCAGGGTGCGACTGGCGCAGAAAGCGAATTATTCCATAGGCGTTAATGGGCTCGGCCCGTAAATTAGGTAAACCTCTTATAGGAGGTAGCGGGAACAGATTGGCCATGAAATCGACACATCCGCGGAGTGAACTCCGCGTCATACTGTCATGTCAGTAGTGACGTCATGTTATCATATCGGGTGTGACGTCATGCTGTCATGTAGTTTGTGACGCCATGCTGTCATGTTGGTTATGACGTCATGCTGTCATGTAGTTTGTGACGCCATGCTGTCCTGCGATTATGACGTCACTCTGTTAAAGGGAGTCTCCAATAAATGTGTGTTAATTCTGGACGACGGAGGGCCGCCCTAGTGGCCAAGTGGTTTGCTTCACTGGTCTTACTATGCTACTACCATGTTGGTACAGAATATATATATATATATATATATATATATGTCATGAAGTCCATGTACTTGATGTGCTCAGTTTGATGTGCTCAGTTCTCAAATCTACCGGGAGGTCAGTTTCATGGCTAGCAGGGTTGAGCGCTGCGACCATCCTTAGATTCGGCCCTGTCACTCGTGACTCGACTCGGCCCTGTCACTCGTGACACTGACTGGGAGTGGCCATAGGCCAATATAAATACGGCGCCAGTCCCGAAGAGGGCAGACTACCTTGGGGACCGGTCAAGACAGGACACCCGGCATCACAGGAACTACCCACATCGCGGCGTCAAGCGGCGCTGCTGCTGCTCGGCCGGATCGTCAGGGGTTGTCCTTTGGTGTCCCTGTTTGCACTTGTGGACTGTTGCCGTCCATGCCTCGTGGTTACTGAGGCTGCCGTCCGTGCCTCGTTGTTACTGAGGCTGCCATCCATGCCTCGTGTTTATTGAGGCTGCTGTCTATGCCTCGTCGTTACTGAGGCTGCTGTCTATGCCTCGTCGTCGCTGGAGCTGCCGGTCATCGCTGGGACGTCGCTGGATCCGCCGGTCGTCGCTGGGACGTCGCTGGATCCGCCGCACATCGCCGGGACATCGCTGGAGCCGCAGTTCGCCTCGGCATGCCGTTCGTGCTTGACAATTCCTGGGGCTGACAGTCATATTTAACCATAGTTATCGCCGGGACATCATATATTATCCTCCATGTTACCTTAATGTAAATAAATATTATACTTTGTACAACCCCTGTTGTCCATGGATATTCACTTCGTGACAATATATAAATGTCATTCTCTGCCTTAGTGATTCGCCAAGAGGCTGCACTCCGCTCTCTCCTTTGACCTTTCTCGTCTGATGTAATCAGATCTCGTTGAATAAAGGACCAATTTATACCAAACAAACATCCGGGCATTGACTCGCCTCAACCAGAGCAGGAGGAAACAAAGTCTATTACAGGAAGAGGTCCTTCGCCTCGGCCAGGGCGAGGCAATGCAATTCCTGCTCCCCGGATGCCGGGGCTGGGAAGTCACCCAACCCCCATCTCCATGACGACCGCTCCCCCCCCCCAGCCCTCACAAGGGAGAAGTGGGCCATTTCTTTTCATCGAAAACGGCGGCTCATAAATCTCATAAAAAAGAGGGAGGGAGGGAAGGAAAGGGTTGCGGCGGCAGGGGTGGTGTGTGTGAGGGGGGGGGGTGGAGGGGTGGATGGGGGTCGGTATAACCGCCAGTCGGCGTGGTTTCCGCCGCTGGAAGATAGCTCACGTGACTTCCGGGTACTACTGCAGCTCACGACGACACGACACGCCGCATTAAGTGTCATCACAGGTTCCGCTCCATTTCGCAACCATTTAAGTTGCAAACGTAAGCTGCATCAGCTGGGTGGTTGGTTGGCTGGTTGTATATTCAGGACGCCTTAGGTCCTTAAGGTGACTTTTGTTCATATCGCGATAATGAGAGAAGGAAGGGAGAGTGGAGCCATGTTCCCGGGGGTAAAACCCCTACTCTTTGCGAAGATGGACCTGGTATCTTTACCCTGCGACCTCACAGACATGGCCACAGCGGGGCTCGAAGCACCGATCCACGTGCCGTTAGGTTGTCAGGTGGCCAGAGCACTCAAGGCGAGCGCTCTAACCCACTGAGCTACCGGGCCGGACCCTCAGCTGGGTGGGGAGCGGGGACATGAACGTGGACATATGCTACATATAGGTGCTAATTTAACTTCCAGGTCGGCCTGGACCATAACCGGTGTTACCATTCTACGGGACAAGGGGCCCCATTCCACCACTGATCTTTGGTCTTGTCGCAGGTGAGAAAACCGGACCGCAGCAAGGTTGTAAGGTGTACCATGGTCCAGGCAGATATCTCTTAGGCAGATCATGGGCAGCAATATCGCGATAGCACGTGACAGACTTATGGGAAGCAGGTATTGGCTCATCACAGGGATGAAGAAATAGCAATACATACATTGCGCAATCGATGGGAAGCTTGCAGATGGACATAGATGGAAGCGACATGCTTACCTACCCCCTCCCTGTGTAAGCTATGGCCTACTACACCCACCCAGAGGGGGTCCATACCGTCCCGCCCTTCCCCCTAACCGAATCGGGGCCACGCCCTGTCCTCCTCATCACCCCCCAGTCCCACCCCCTCAACAGCAGCACAGGGAGAGACCCCAGGGACCCCAGATTCCGGCCACCGCTATGACAAATAGCCCTCCCCCCACCCACCCACCGTCCCTGGAGACCGGCCTATAGGTGTGGGGGGCGGGGCTGTGATTAGGCCAGCCAGATGACGGGGGGGGGGGGGGTAGGGTAGATGTAGCAGTGGGACGAGGAGGGAGGGGGGCTGTTAGAGGGGGGAGGTGAAATCTGGATCTTGCCCTTCTCACGAGAGACCCGGGATAGATGACCAGGGCCTGGCGGGACGAGGCAGGGGGCGGAGCGGGACGGGACGGGGCGGGACGGTGCGGGGCGGTGTGGAGTGGCGGGGCGGTGAAGGGACCGGGCGGGAGGAGGGGGTGATGGGGAGGGATGGGGGATGACCATGCATGGATATGGCGGTCGGGCCAGACATAGACCAGTGACTTAAGGCAGCAGAAAATCAAGATGACAAATTCAGTTTATATGGAGATTGCTGTTAAAGGGCGGCCTGGTGAGTGTGAGTGAGTACCCCGGGGTCGATCACTGTCTGCTGCACCCACCCCCCGTCCCTTCACCCCCACCCGCTCCCCTCCCCCACCATCCAGCCTCCTGGTCGACCGACGGTAGCCTTCTCTTGGTCTTATTACACACGCTCATCGCATCCTCTCCATTCGTGTTTGCCCGCTTCAATAAAGTTGACGTTCCTACTTATAGAGTTTTACCGGGGTAATTGATCATATGTTTTTGCCCGAAGTTTCCATTTTTAATCCAATTTACAGTGAAGAATGATCGCCGAGTTGACTGCCGAGTTGACTGTGTCAGCGGAAGTATTGACCAGGGGTGCGTGTCACGGCTTCCGATGGCTTCTAACCCCTGTAAAATTGTTCACTTTGAGATTTAAATGGATGCCTCCATATTCGCCACCATGTGAAAGACAAATCAAAGCCATTAATTAAACCACCATGCTGGTGGTGGCGGACCGATCGACACAGGACAAATGGCATGGGTTAGGTTTCCAATGATCGAATGTCAGCACCAGCACCACCAGTAGCGCCATCTGTGGTGAGATTTAACACCACGTATACGTCATAATCACTCACGTGGGCAAACCGTCAAACCTAATCCAATATGGAGAGTGTGGTCTGAGTGGCATTGCCATGAGCGTCACTCCCATGCTGGTGTCCAGGGCCACAGTGCATGGAGGGTCAGGGTGAGACGTATCACCATGAATACCAGAGTGCTATCATATTATCGGATGGGTTTCAAGCGCCAGTAATATCAACAGCGTAAATAGTGTTATATTATATTGTAATATATTAGAGAATGCCAGTCGTACCATCTTGAAGTCACATCACCATTAATCACAACATCACCATGAATCTTGCACTGGTATTACCATGGATGCTGCACTGGTATCACCATGAATGCTGCACTGGTATCACCTTGCATACTGCACTGGTATCACCATGAATGCTGCACTGGTATCACCATGAATGCTGCACTGGTATCACCTTGCATACTGCACTTGTATCACCATGAATGCTGCACTGGTATCACCATGAATGCTGCACTGGTATCACCATGAATGCTGCACTGGTATCACCGTGAATGCTGTACTGGTATCACCATGAATGCTGCACTGGTATCACCATGAATGCTGCACTGGTATCACCATGAATGCTACACTGGTATCACCATGAATGCTGTACTGGTATCACCATGAATGCTGCACTGGTATCACCTTGCATACTGCACTGGTATCACCATGAATGCTGCACTGGTATCACCATGAATGCTGCACTGGTATCACCTTGCATACTGCACTTGTATCACCATGAATGCTGCACTGGTATCACCATGAATGCTGCACTGGTATCACCATGAATGCTGCACTGGTATCACCATGAATGCTGTACTGGTATCACCATGAATGCTGCACTGGTATCACCATGAATGCTGCACTGGTATCACCATGAATGCTACACTGGTATCACCATGAATGCTGTACTGGTATCACCATGAATGCTGCACTGGTATCACCTTGCATACTGCACTTGTATCACCATGAATGCTGTACTGGTATCACCATGAATGCTGCACTGGTATCACCATGAATGCTGCACTGGTATCACCATGAATGCTGTACTTGTATCACCTTGCATGCTGCACTGGTATCACCATGAATGCTGTACTTGTATCACCATGAGTCTTGCACTGTTATTACCAGGAATGCTGCACTGGTATCACCTTGCATACTGCACTGGTATCACCACGAATGCTGCACTGGTATCACCATGAATGCTGCACTGGTATCACCTTGCATACTGCACTTGTATCACCATGAATGCTGCACTGGTATCACCATGAATGCTGCACTGGTATCACCATGAATGCTGCACTGGTATCACCATGAATGCTGTACTGGTATCACCATGAATGCTGCACTGGTATCACCATGAATGCTGCACTGGTATCACCATGAATGCTACACTGGTATCACCATGAATGCTGTACTGGTATCACCATGAATGCTGCACTGGTATCACCTTGCATACTGCACTTGTATCACCATGAATGCTGTACTGGTATCACCATGAATGCTGCACTGGTATCACCATGAATGCTGCACTGGTATCACCATGAATGCTGTACTTGTATCACCTTGCATGCTGCACTGGTATCACCATGAATGCTGTACTTGTATCACCATGAGTCTTGCACTGTTATTACCAGGAATGCTGCACTGGTATCACCTTGCATACTGCACTGGTATCACCACGAATGCTGCACTGGTATCACCATGAATGCTGCACTGGTATCACCTTGCATACTGCACTTGTATCACCATGAATGCTGCACTGGTATCACCATGAATGCTGCACTGGTATCACCATGAATGCTGTACTGGTATCACCATGAATGCTGCACTGGTATCACCATGAATGCTGCACTGGTATCACCATGAATGCTACACTGGTATCACCATAAATGCTGTACTGGTATCACCATGAATGCTGCACTGGTATCACCTTGCATACTGCACTTGTATCACCATGAATGCTGTACTGGTATCACCATGAATGCTGCACTGGTATCACCTTGCATACTGCACTTGTATCACCATGAATGCTGCACTGGTATCACCATGAATGCTACACTGGTATCACCATGAATGCTACACTGGTATCACCATGAATGCTGCACTGGTATCACCATGAATGCTACACTGGTATTACCATGAACGCTGCACTGGTATCACCATGAATGCTGTACTTGTATCACCTTGCATGCTGCACTGGTATCACCATGAATGCTGTACTTGTATCACCATGAGTCTTGCACTGTTATTACCAGGAATGCTGCACTGGTATCACCTTGCATACTGCACTGGTATCACCACGAATGCTGCACTGGTATCACCATGAATGCTGCACTGGTATCACCATGAATGCTGCACTGGTATCACCATGAATGCTGTACTTGTATCACCACGAATGCTGCACTGGTATCACCATGAATGCTGCACTGGTATCACCATGAATGCTGCACTGGTATCACCTTGCATACTGCACTTGTATCACCATGAATGCTGCACTGATATCACCATGAATGCTGCACTGGTATCACCATGAATGCTGTACTGGTATCACCATGAATGCTGCACTGGTATCACCATGAATGCTGCACTGGTATCACCATGAATGCTGCACTGGTATCACCATAAATGCTGCACTGGTATCACCATGAATGCTGTACAGGTATCACCATGAATGCTGTACTGGTATCACCATGAATGCTGCACTGGTATCACCACGAATGCTGCACTGGCATCACAATGAATGCTGCACTGGTATCACCATAAATGCTGCACTGGTATCACCACGAATGCTGCACTGGTATCACCATAAATTCTACACTGGTAGGACCATGAATGCTACATTAACATTACTACGCCAAACCTGAATAGCATCATTTGTCACCGTGAATGTAACAAGTATCACAATGAATGCTAAACATGTCCCAGAGAGACGTGCCACCACCTGGCAAGAAGACATCTGCGAGGGCAAGGGATACCTCTACAAGGCCATTGATGGCTTAGCTGGTGTAGTACACGTTGTAAAGCCATATACTACATCAGAGGAAGGTTTAGACACAGAAGATAGGCGGGTGTGGTCTCACGAAGAGACAAATAATATCGATGTTAATACCACTTTTTGTGAAAACAAAAAAACCGAGGGGGTGTGGTTAAGCCTGCCCAGGATAAAATTGCCAGGGTTCGAACCCATGACGTTGGTCTGCCACTCACCCCGCTTACCAAACTGTCTTACGAGTTTAAATCAGGGGGTATATAGAATGGTGTAGCGATAGTAGTCATGAGAATGACCAGGTGTGGTAAGAAGAACAACCTTACCTGGTTAAACCTGATGACGTTCGGGTTGGGCGGCTTCTTGGTGCCCCCAAGGCCCCCAATTCCGTTGAATATTTGCAACATGGCTGCTGTTTATTTCTTTCCCTCCTTGCGTCGCAAAAGCCTAATCGGGCGCTATTCTTCCACCAGAGGGCTCTGATGTGATGTGGTCAAGATATGATCAGATCCAAAGTCAAAGTGGCTCATATACATGAATACATATATATATATATACATATACCTATATATATCCTCGTTTGGTCAAACGATTTCCGCCACGCACATAACCACTGTGAGATCAATGGGAGTGCCAGTTTATTTGTCACTTACATTCGCCATTGCGGGTCAGTGACATTGGCGGCCATATTGTAGTCATAATTCCGTGACTAAGTAAGTACTGACTTCGAGTACAGCCATCGGCCAGAGGGCCAGCGTTCCGCCGATGCCGGGGTTCTTGGGGTTCCTGGCCCCGCCGTAAAGCCTATTGGGACCTCGGGCGTAATCCATCAAAGGCAAGGCTGGGTCCCCATCCTCGTGGTAGCGGCCAGAGGGAATCCAATGAGTGAATGTCCTTGGCAGGGTCTCATCCGCCAGTAGGCAAGCAGGCCGGCAGGCCGAAAACAAACCAAACCCAAGCCGTGTGTCGCTCGGGTCTAAATCATGGCATTGAGGGAGTCAGTTTTGCTCAGCGCTTCACTCGGAGAGTTCACAGACCAGAGGATCCGTGTAGAGTTGGGTTGGGTTGGGTTGGGTTCCAGGGTCGCCTGCACTCGGACCACCCACCCAGTGCCGGAGGACTCCACGGAAGGAAGATGAGAGGGAGATGATGACGGTATCTTCCGCACCAGAGCCGTTATGGTCTTCACCCCTGTAGCTGTAGCAGCTCTGGCTGTAGCGCAACTACTTCAAGCTGGTAGCATAGAGACAACAGCGGTATTGTCGGCTTGTCGTCCCCCCAAAGACCAAAGACGCCAGACCGCGTAGACCGACCTCACAGATCGACCTCGCAGACCGACCTTACAGACCACAACCGACCTCACCACTGCCACATGGTCAAGTCTCGCGAGAGGTTGATCCCCCACGGGCCGCGAGATTCGCGACGATTGCCGATGCCTTTATCCGGGTCTTAATGACGCGAGCGTTCATGCGCCGTTTGGTTCCCGTGGTGGCGGCGGTGGCGGCGGTGGCGGCGGTGGCGGTGCTGGTGGGTATGTACGGAGGTCGGGAAGGGCTTGGTTGAGAGGGGCGCTGGGCGCGCTAGGACTGAGGGAGGAGGGGAGGGGGTGGGTGGGGGGCGATGGGCTCCTGGTGGTCGTGGTAAAATGCTGGCGCCGTCGACAGAGATCTTGGTGGTCGTATCACATCGTCGGTCACACATAACCCGTGCCCCGCACCATTCTCTTAAGATGATTACTCCGGGTGGGGCGAGTTGGCTGTGGGATGGGGGTGAGGGAAATGACTCTCCAGCAGTGCCTGCCTGTCTCACGGCCGCCTTTGTTGCCTTGGCAATCACCAACGGTTTCTACGTCGCACGGTGGCTGGACATGGGTGGGGGGGGAGGGAAAGGAAGAGTGGGAGGGGGAGAAGGAGGAGAGGGGGAGGGAGAGGATGAAGGCGAGAGGGGGAGAAGGGGTTTGAGGTGGGGCGGCGGGGGGTTTGGGATGGCGGGGGGAGAGGGGGAGAGGGTGAGGTAGGCCGACGCCCCGCTTACTGGACTAATCACCGCCTGCGGTTTAACTTGCCGTGATTGGGTCTCTGGTAGAGTCTGGTCTTGGAGAGTGGTATGCGGGGCACGGTGTCTCCTGTGAGAGGGTGGTACCCGTCAGCCTGGGGTATGCCGGGCTGGGCTGGGGTAGGAGGCCAGGGTAGGCCAGGCACAGCCCGACGTCGGCGAAAAACAGGTAAGTAGGTGAACCTGGAATAGTATGGATGACGTCCTCCGATTGGTGTGGTACAGGCACGATAAGGAGGCGACCTGGAGGGGAGAGAATCCACCCCCTGGCAGGGTACATCCAGTAACCCGCTGTGGGCCTGGACCGGTGGTAACCCGACCTGGGGCGATGGTAACCCGCAGTGGTGACCCGCCCTGGTGACCCGATCTGGGGCGGTGGGGACCCGATCTGGGGCGGCGGTGACCCGATCTGGTGACCCGCAGTGGTGACCCGCAGTGGTGACCAGCTCTGGTGACCCGCAGTGTTGACCCGCAGTGGTGACCCGCAGTGGTGACCCGCAGTGGTGACCCGCTCTGGTGACCCGCAGTGGTGACCCGCTCTGGTGACCCGCTCTGGGGCCGTGGTGACCCGATCTGGCGGTGGTGACCCGTTCTGGCGGTGTTGACCCGCTCTGGCGGTGGTGACCAACTATAGGGCGCTGGTGACCCACTATTAGGTCGGATTAGGTCTGTGGTGACCCACTATAGGGCGCTGGTGACCCACTATTAGGTCGGATTAGGTCTGTGGTGACCCACTATAGGGCGCTGGTGACCCACTATTAGGTCGGATTAGGTCTGTGGTGACCCACTATAGGGCGCTGGTGACCCACTATTAGGTCGGATTAGGTCTGTGGTGACCCACTATAGGGCGCTGGTGACCCACTATTAGGTCGGATTAGGTCTGTGGTGACCCACTATAGGGCGCTGGTGACCCACTATTAGGTCGGATTAGGTCTGTGGTGACCCACTATAGGGCGCTGGTGACCCACTATTAGGTCGGATTAGGTCTGTGGTGACCCACTATAGGGCGCTGGTGACCCACTATTAGGTCGGATTAGGTCTGTGGTGACCCACTGTAGGTACGGCGGCCAGGTATCCCGGGTATCCGAGGTGCCGGTGTCACTGAAGCCCTGGTCCGTCCTCTGCAGCGACCACTAGGACTGTGAGGGGAGCCCCCCCATGTGGCATGGAAGGCCGTGCAGCGTCCACGTGTGGCACCAGCCAACCTCTGAGGGGGCCACATACCACGTGGTCTCCACATCACGTGGGGCAAGGCTGAGGGAGAGGGTGTGGAGGGAATGGGAGGCGCGGCGCAATAGCGATGAAAACCATCATAGAGGTTTCATGCGCCTTGGTGGGGGGGGGGCGTACGTGGGGGCTTGGGACAAGCAGGGGAGGGTGGCGTGACAGGATAGGGGTTGTAAACAAAGGAGAACCCCTTTTTCTCCAGTCTCCAATCCCACCCCCCGTTGCCATACCCCCGCCAGCCGCCCTCAGCCCCAATCTGATTCAAGGACAGCCTTCAAAGGCTGTTGGCCTTCCATCACCCGCTTCCCTCCCTCACTCCCTCCTTCCCTTTCTCCCTCTTTCCGTCCTTCTCTCTCCCCCTCCGTACACACCTCACATCCTCTGGAGCGACCGTAAATATACCTCTACCTCCCCACCCTCACCCTCACCTTCCTGCACCCCCAGAACCGTGGCAGCGGCAGCCAAATCCATGTAAAGACCGGCGCCGTTCACTGATTGGTCAACCACCTTGATGGCGCGCTGAAACAAGGTTCACAGCTGCCCATCTGACTACCCCCCCCCCCCCCTGGGATGGAAACGGCCGCGCTGTCCATTATAGCCCTAAATAGTGAGTGATACATGAGCTATTCCGCTGGGGAATAACAAAGGAGAGCGGCCACTGAAAAAACATTCCTTCCCGTACGCCGTGTGTACTGGGATTTTTTTTTATCCCTGGTTGCCGAGCATTAGTCTCCCCAGCCTCTGAATCAATACTGCTTCAAGCCCGGTTACGCC
This sequence comes from Arenicola marina, assembly GCA_964019135.1. Lineage (NCBI taxonomy): Eukaryota > Metazoa > Annelida > Polychaeta > Arenicolidae > Arenicola > Arenicola marina. Next base: position 35,901,150 of record OZ025248.1, read on the forward strand.
ATGCCCCATCACACCCCCAGCGCCTGCTCCACCCCCATACCTCAGCCACCCTGCCTGCCTGCCTGCCTGCCTGCCGCCACCCACCCCTCTGTGACCCTTACATGACCTCTATTCCCGCATCCCAGACCCTTCTCTTCTACTGCGCTCCCTCTCCCGGCAACCCTTCCCAACCCTTCCCAACCCTTCCCAACCCTTCCCAACCCCCAGCTGTCCACCCACAAATACCCTTTCACAAAGCAGTCACGCTCCTTCCATCCCTTTCCCGGCCTCCTCCCGGCATCCGGTCTTCCCTGGGAAAATACCCTTTAACCCCCCGGTCCCGTTCCCTCCCCCCGGCCCCCCCCCCCCTCCCCCTTCCCCCCCCACACCCCTCCCCCGACTAGCCGCTGCCATCCCTAACCACCCTCCTCCCCGCGCCGCACCCCTTTCCCCTCGTCCTTTCAGCGGCCCGGCCGATCGATGCAGATTTCCCCGCCCACAACACGTATAAAATGACACCCGTAAAACGCCCCCCTCACCCCCCTACCCCTTCCCCTTCACCCCCTCTAGCCTGTGTGCGACCCCAAAACCCACTACCTTCACCCTGCCCCCCACTCCTTCCCCCGCCCCCTAACTCACACATACAATGCATATCCCTCCACCGACTATCGACAGCCCCCACCTCCTCAACCTCACACACACACACAATGCATAAGCCCTCCACCCACTGTCCAACCTGTCTTTCTTCCCTTCAATGCAAACCCTCAGTTTCCTTCCCACCTCCATTCTGGCTATACACACCCCCTCACATCCTTTTGGGTCTTACCGGACCATCTCTTCCGCATTCCATCACCTTCCGAGATAGCTTTTGTTATGCTTACTTAGCAAGTTGACTCTCGCACATGAAAGAAAGCTTCCGTATTAGCTTCATACCAAGGAAATCGATCCTCAATTATGTGTTATCCTCATCAACGTGTAAGGGTTATTGCTCGTATCTCTCGTCGTCTTAGCCCATGAAATCCCTTCGCCTGGCTTAGCTCAGTTGTGTACACATAGGTGGGCTAAAGCCCCCAATTTTATTTCATTCCTTCATCTATTCATTGCTTCACCCACCCTTCCTAATAAATAGGCAATAGTCTCCCCCGGGCCTCTCCACGAAGACAAAATATAAATTAGAGTCCTGGCGACGCTGAAGCAGGACTATATAAGCCAGCGCCCATTGCATTATGGGTAATGGTCGTCCTTGACGTAGCGCAGCGGGAATTGTGTTCTCCCTGCCCCGAATCCCCACCCCCCCTCCCTTTACCCCCGCCCAAGCCCCAACCTCCCACCACCCGGTCTCCCGTCGCCGTTGCGTGGCCCAGCCATCAAGAAGCCTGAGTCTGAACGAGGTAAGGGCCATAACCGGGGAAGCTCCCCTAATGAAGACCACCGGCGTTTAGCAATTTAGAGGTGTGAGAATGGAGGGCGGTGGGGTGGGGGGTGAGGGGAGAGGGGAGAGGGGAGAGGGGAGGGGAGAGGGGAGAGGGGAGAGGGAGAAAGGGGGGGGGGACCACCCCCACCCCCCCCCAAATTGTCGTCACACGGCTTCCAGGCAGTCACCAAGGCCAACGAGGCAAACACTTGCGCTGAATGCCGAAGCCAAAGGCAAGCCACATTTTGTAAAGAACTGGAAATACCTGTCAAATGTCCCGGAGGCAATTGAAAGCTAATATAAAGAAACAAAATGTTGAAGGTCACAAATATGGACGCTCGTGGCGTTGGAAGGGGACACCCACATATCGTGATACCGTATATGTCGGGGCTGCGCGGATAAAACTGTGGAGGAATTTTTTTATTGTTTATTCACGGGATTTTAGAGGCGGTGGGGGGGGGGGGGTCGTCATATAAATGCCACCACAGGACCGTTATCAGCGAGCGGTCTACACTAAAGGGAGACTTCAGAGAGCGGTCTACATAACAGAGACGCTGTCAGGGAGAGGTCTACACCACAGGGAGACTGTCAGAGAGCGGTCCACATAACAGACACTGTCAGGGAGCGGTCTACATAACAGAAACACTGTTAGGGAGCAGTCTACATAACAGAGACACTGCCAGGGAGCGGTCTACATAACAGAGACACTGTCAGAGAGCGGTCTACATCACAGGGACACTTTTATAGAGAGCGGTCTACATCACAGAGACACTGTCAGAGAGCGGTCTACATCACATGGACACTGTCAGAGAGCGGTCTACACCACAGGGACACCGTCAGAGAGCGGTCTATATCACAGGGACACTGTCAGAGAGCCGTCTGCGCCACAGGGAAAAGACATAACGCTGGAAGTAGACCCCTCCCACCCAGTAAGCACCTCGCTTAATCAGATCCTTGCAGACGCTATAATCAATAGCCCAGTACCCAGGATCCGATCGGGGCGCCCCGACCATGATCAGCATGCCGCCAGCCATGTCCAATCTCCATATACACGACGCCACCTACTCCCATCCCACCTCACACACAGCCACCTCCACTCACCTTTCTACAAGACATACAACCTCCCCCCCACACCCTTATCCACCTCAAACCCAGCCACCTCCACTCACCCTTCTACAGGACATACAACCCCCCCCCCCCACACCTCCATCCACCTCACACCCAGCCACCTCCACTCCCCCTTCTACAAGATATACAGCCACCCCAACCCCACCCCCCTCTCCCACAAGGCATACACCCAACCTCACCCAACTTCATTCATACCAACCTCATCACACACCGTCTTGTCCTCTATTGGTCTTTCATTTCCTCGCCATGCTTCTACGGGCGGGAAACGACTATAGGCCTTCACAGCCTGTCTCTACAAGTCTCGACCGCCACGTGGTAACGACAGGCGCCTTCACAGCCTGTCCCTACAAGTCTCTACCGCCACGTGGGAAACGACTTGCGCCTTCACTGCCTGTCTCTACAAGTCTCTACCGCCACGTGGTAAGCGACGGCATTCACAGCCTGTCTCTACAAGTCTCGACCGCCACGTGGTAACGACAGGCGCCTTCACAGCCTGTCCCTACAAGTCTCTACCGCCACGTGGGAAACGACTTGCGCCTTCACTGCCTGTCTCTACAAGTCTCTACCGCCACGTGGTAAGCGACGGCATTCACAGCCTGTGAAGCCTCTACAAGTCTCTGTAAGCTTCGCATTTTTTGATAAAAGTCAACCTTTTTGGCGTCGTGGCTGAGACTGAGACTGATTGCTCGCACTTATTTCACTATGACACATGCACGGGTCCGGCATTAACTCCACCTGCACTCTGCGACGGCTACAAGAAAACGATAAATCTCCCAACTTAAGCGGTCTGGTGCTCGTGCAATAAAATGCATATGGTACGGGCTTCTCGAGCACGATGGGTTTATCGTTGTGCAAATCCCATGTTCTGTATTCGCCTTCGTGTATATGGGAGACTTGAGCCGCGATAAATATTCATGTCATGCACGAAGAGTAGGGGGTTACTCCAGGAGATATGGCTCCCCGTCTTTGACCTTCACCCTTCCCATTGTCTTCCCGGGATTTACGGACGTTAACGAGAATCCGGCATAAAGCAATCAACCCACCAAGCGGCGTCTGCTTTAACACGTGTGCAATCTAGATTACATACACAGCCATAGCCATAAAACACACCATCGCATTTTCATATGTCCTAATATTATCCTGAAAAACATATTGAAATTCAATTAAATGTTGCTTTCGTATGCCACATTTTCTTCACCCAAAGGCTTATTATTTTTGCCGACACCTCCCGGGATAATGATAACGAGGCTGCATGTAACATAACATGCCCCAGGTCCAGGTGCCATAATTGCTTGCATTTCTCAGTGACCACCGTCAGCTCAGTCCGCTGGCTTACCAACTAGATGAAACGGCGACTAACAGATCACATATCGTCGCGCACTCCGTTACATGTATAGCACTTTGGGGGCCGCCGGGCGCATGCGGGGTAGGGCCGAAGTGAGCACGCCATCGAGGGCGTGAAGAGGGGGGGGGGGACCTAGGAGGGGGGGGGGGGTTAAGGTCGTTCAAACTCAACGAGGGGCATTCTCAAGGAGGACAAGGCGTCACTTCCGGTGGGGCAGCGAGCACGCAACAGTGGCTGGCCAGAGGATATGGCCGAAGGAAAAGACACAATGAGCAAAATCGATATCATTTTCCCCCTCCCCCTTCCCGCCTGATTTACTCCATCCCCTCCTCCATCCACCCCCCTCCCCCACTGAAGTGCGAGAAGGCAACTCATCGCATTTCGCGCCGGACTGGGCCGGAGGTCACAACCCCGGTGTTGAGACTGGTCGTAAGTAAGGGGGAGAAACGCTCACGCCAGGGCTAACGAGATTTGTCTTCGTCATAACAACCGGACCCTGGGGATGTATGTGTGCTGGCTGCCTGCCTGACTGAACCTCCCTCCCTTCCTCCCTCCCCCCGCCCCACCACCAGGGTGATAGGCGCAGCGGACATCAGGTCTGGTCATCAGACTGGTGAACACGATTGATCATGAAGAACAAACTCCGGAAAGAAGACCAAACATTCTGTCGGTTCCAGATACCGTATAATGCCATTAATAACTAAGCAAATGATGGTTGCGTTATGGATGTATGCCATATGTATATCAGTTTCAAAAAAAGGTTGCTTAGAGCTGGTCCTTTTGTTCTTAACTTTGTGATTCTGTAGAAAGTAAAACTGAATGCGAGTGTGGGGGAGACACATCAACCGCATAAAATAAATGATGGATGTCATGGATTGATTTAAGTAGGACGCTTTGACCTCTGAAGGTCATATCGCGAACATGGAAAGATCAAGGTACGTCTCCGGGAGGAACCCGTTAGTCTTTGCAAAGAAAGACATAGAATCTCTGTCCGGTACATACATAGTCCCCGTGAATATGATACGAAAGTATTCAACATGTTGTCTGCAATCGCAAGCAATCGTCGATTTGAGCTTATTGGAGCAATCTATAGTTGAAGGGCATGGTGGTATGAACGTTTCTAAATACACTAGCCGCCCCGCTCGCGGAGCGTTCGTAGTGATAAGCGAAAGAAATAACAGTATGACAGTATTTATTTATATGCGTGAAATAGTAGCAAGCAGAAGACATTGGGCAGAAATAACATCGATAATTATATTGACATAAATTGAGACCGGGGGCTACGGAATAACGGGACATAAATGTTAAGGATATTTAAACACTTTCAACCTGTGCAATTATTGTGCATCCAGTACAGAATGCTCAAATTGCGGCTAAAGCACGCTAATCAACGAATATCAGTCCAGTAACACTAAGGCCCAAGCTCATACATTGATTGAGTAAAAAAAGGGACTGTTTCCCGTCCGTTGTTCGTCATTTAACGTAGTACCACTAACTTCAGTGGATAAAATCTGCCTGACGTCCTGGTTGGATCTATAGAATTGACGTGTAGTAAAATTTGATACTGCTGTGACTGATGCTAAGAGAAGCGTATTATAGGCAAGGTCCCCCGGGTAGAGTTCGTTATCTTGCTACTAATGGGAAGTTGTGGACGCGAGACAGTACGGGATTTGTTTGTTTTGATGACGGTTCGGGCGATAAGGCGTTGGGGAGAAATATTATTAGTGTTGAAACCAAGCCAGGTAGCCCGCCGATGCCGCGGGATAAGGTGATAAGCACCCAGCGGTTGTGTTGACACATGCGATAGCTTTGACACATCTAAGAGCGGCGGCTGGATATTAATAGGTTCAAGGCGGCTGCTGACGCCAATGGGCTTTTGCATGCCGCGGCATAGTGGGACAGACAGCTTCATTTTATAAGTATAGATTGTAATACGGAATATCCCATTGAAGTGATGGAGTATTGTTCTGTCAACGACGGGCACTGTTTATAATGCAACTATTATATATACCCTTCTATGATTAATAATATATATAACATAATACATAACACTAAATACTTAATATATACATTACATATTCAAATATTATGCAATATATACATATATTATTGTAACAACAGATTATATCACATTTTATATACCTATACACACCAATTATATATATATATATGTACATGTATGGATAAGGAAAAGTCATTAATATATTTACGTCGTCAGTCTAGTTTAGAAGACATTGGTGCTTGTCCCTATTTACCTAATAGAGCACCTCTCTCCGCTCTAGGTTGGGTATTGACATAAAGTAACAGGTGAGGGAAGCGGCGGTCTGTGGATGGGTGGCACACGTGCGGTGAGGGGACCGGGGGGGGGGGGGCAGGACGCCGGCAGAGTGAGTCATCTCCGCCGTTCGCCATGGCACTAAGCAATTAAACGGCCGCGCCACATCAATTACTATAGGGTGCCCAGTGAAAGGCAGACCACCGTGGGGGTAATAATGGTTGTCATTGCGGCCTGGGTTACACAGACGGGCGCACACCGCGCGGCTTACAACGGCATGCCGGCAAGAGGGTGGAGTAGGCCATCGCCATCGATGGCGATATCAACATCGGACAAGCGATGGGAGAGGGGGGTAGGGGTGGCGGGGAAGCGGGTGGTGGGGGTGCTAAACGGCGCGTGTATCGGTCAGACGCCCCCCTCTCCCCCCCACTCAAACAACCCACCCGCCTCCCCCACTCACCGTCCGCCACCGCCACCCCAAACCATATCCGCACCCCAAAGGCTCCCCCCCCCCCGCCTTCCCTCGACCTCCTCCTCCTCCTCCACCCCGCAAAGGACATCTTACCACACTACCACACCCACCACACGCACCCACACAGCCGTGACAACAAAGAAATGGGATGGCAGCCCCCCGCCCCCCCCTCTCACTCCCCTTTACCTTCCTCACCCTCTCCCACGTCGCCCATATTGACCTTTGTGGTGTTGACCGCTAGATGGCAGCAGTGGCAACGGTAGCGCCGCACGCACCAACCGGAAGTACCCCGCGTAATCGATCCTGCGGTCGGTCAGAGGGCAATGGGACCCTGGCATCCCCTCAATAAGCCATGAACATACGGGCATTAGTAAACATTCATTCTATGACCACTTGGGGGAGCTGCGCACTGGACGAGACAAACACCCCACCACTCACCCCCTACCCGCCCTCCATACCAAGAAAAAAAACGATCAAACGCTACGGCCTTTGAAGCCCCATTATTGTTTGCGTATAAATGCCAAGTGGACAATCCGGGAATGATGTATTCATGGGCAAAGTTGGCGCAAGGTCACCCCGAACGGCATCAAGGGCAGGGATTTAAGGGTATCGATGACATAAGCATAAATCAACTGGTGTTTCTGTTTAGCGGAGCGGGGTGGAGCGCGCGGCGAGTGGGGGGGTCTGCATATCCAGGGTCAGGGCAATGTCGGTTGGATTTTATAACCTCGCTTGTCCCCCCCCCCCCCCCTCAATCACCGCGCCCCCGCCGCACTTTCCGGCCCTGGCCCCCGTCTGATTCAGCATTCCAAAAAGCCCCAGCACCGCACATATGCTTTATTTATCACTTTGAGAGTTTTGCAGTGGCGGGCAGATGGCATGCGGTGCTATGTCAATGCAACAGCAGCAACCCTGGCCCCTGACGCACCACCCCAGTGCAGACAGTGGTGGGGGCCGCTTGTGTTAGGGTTGACAATGTGCAGTCAGTGGCACTATTTGACCGAGAGAGTGGAGAGGAGGGTGGAGGGATGAAGGGGGGATGAGGGGCGGGGGGGGGGGGTGGTGGCGGAGGGAGAGAGATGGAGTGACAAAGATGCTGAAGAACTGCACTGGTGGGGTACCAGCTTTATTTGACCGATACATCGGTTATGATTGATTACGGGTTGGTGGGGGGCAGCTCTATATACAGCGGTATAATTGAAATTGATTACTGGGAAGAGTGCGAGAGCTGAGGAGGGAGAGAGGAGGCGGGGGGGGGGGGGGGGTACTAAATCCAAACATGGACGGGGACACTCATGCTATTAATCAGGAGATATGCTAGGAATGGATGACGGGCGGGTACCATCACCATTTGACCAATATATTTGCTCTGACCCAGGGGGAGCTGGGTTATCCGCGCTACTTGACAGAGATAGCGGGGCATGACGATGCCAATGTTATTGTGTCAAGAGATATGTAAAGACAAAAGGGGAGTGGGGGGGGGGGGGCACAATGGCTATTTGTCCGAGAGACTTACCATAACAGACCAAAGGGGGTACCAGCGTAATTGAACCGAAACAGGGGGATAGTTCTGGGGGGGGGGATGTACTATCTCGTGAGATTTGCTAGGACTGAGGAGGGGAGGGGGGGGGGGTACCATCGCTTTTTGACAGCGAAATAACGGCGGAGAGAGGGGGCAGGGCGGGGGGGAGGGGGTAATAGGGTTGCTTGGCCGCGGTAACTGACGCCCTGGGAGACCAATGCGGTCGTGGTGATGCAAGTGGGCGACAGGGGGCGCGACGCCCCGGGCGAGGCAATGAGCCCGTGAGGGGGCGCTGTGGTCGGTTCCCCCGGACCCATAGACCCGTGTAGTGTTTCAGGCCTACAGCTCCTGAGGCGTTTGACGACATGCTGGGGGCGCTAGGGGTGCGCACAGGTGGGCTGGCTGCCACCAGGCCGGCCACATCCAGATGATAAACACATCATAACCAGCCAGGGAGGGCAATGGAGGGGCCCAGGGAGGGACCCAAGCAGGGCCCAAGTAGGGACCAAGGAGGGGTCAGGGAGATTCTCAGGGAGGGGCCAGGGAGGGGCCAGG
>OZ025248.1:35910039-36131336 GCA_964019135.1 Arenicola marina
GACACTGTTACACCCTATATGGCAGACACTGTTACACCCTATATGGCAGACACTGTTACACCCTATATGGCAGACACTGTTACACCCTATATGGCAGACACTGTTACACCCTATATGGCACACTGTTACACCCTATATGGCAGACACTGTTACACCCTATATGGCAGACACTGGTACACCCTAAATGGCAGACACTGTTACACCCTATATGGCAGACACTGTTACACCTATATGGCAGACACTGTTACACCCTATATGGCAGACACTGTTACACCCTATATGGCACACTGTTACACCCTATATGGCAGACACTGTTACACCCTATATGGCAGACACTGTTACACCTTATATGGCAGACACTGTTACACCCTATATGGCAGACACTGTTACACCCTATGTGGCACACTGTTACACCCTATATGGCAGACACTGTTACACCCTATATGGCAGATACTGTTACACCCTATATGGCAGACACTGTTACACCCTATATGGCACACTGTTACACCCTATATGGCAGACACTGTTACACCCTATATGGCACACTGTTACACCCTATATGGCACACTGTTACACCCTATATGGCACACTGTTACACCCTATATGGCACACTGTTACACCCTATATGGCAGACACTGTTACACCCTATATGGAAACACTGTTACACCCTATATGGCAGACACTGTTACACCCTATATGGCAGACACTGTTACACCCTATATGGCAGACACTGTTACACCCTATATGGCAGACACTGTTACACCCTATATGGCAGACACTGTTACACCCTATATGGCAGACACTGTTACACCCTATATGGCACACTGTTACACCCTATATGGCAGGACACTGTTACACCCTATATGGCAGACACTGGTACACCCTAAATGGCAGACACTGTTACACCCTATATGGCAGACACTGTTACACCTATATGGCAGACACTGTTACACCCTATATGGCAGACACTGTTACACCCTATATGGCACACTGTTACACCCTATATGGCAGACACTGTTACACCCTATATGGCAGACACTGTTACACCTTATATGGCAGACACTGTTACACCCTATATGGCAGACACTGTTACACCCTATATGGCACACTGTTACACCTTATATGGCGGACACTGTTACACCCTATATGGCAGACACTGGTACACCCTAAATGGCAGACACTGTTACACCCTATATGGCAGACACTGTTACACCTATATGGCAGACACTGTTACACCCTATATGGCAGACACTGTTACACCCTATATGGCACACTGTTACACCCTATATGGCAGACACTGTTACACCCTATATGGCAGACACTGTTACACCCTATATGGCAGACACTGTTACACCCTATATGGCACACTGTTACACCTTATATGGCGGACACTGTTACACCCTATATGGCAGACACTGGTACACCCTAAATGGCACACTGTTACACCCTATATGGCAGACACTGTTACACCTATATGGCAGACACTGTTACACCCTATATGGCAGACACTGTTACACCCTATATGGCACACTGTTACACCCTATATGGCAGACACTGTTACACCCTATATGGCAGACACTGTTACACCCTATATGGCAGACACTGTTACACCCTATATGGCAGACACTGTTACACCCTATATGGCACACTGTTACACCCTATATGGCAGACACTGTTACACCCTATATGGCACACTGTTACACCTATATGGCAGACACTGTTACACCCTATATGGCAGACACTGTTACACCCTATATGGCACACTGTTACACCCTATATGGCAGACACTGTTACACCCTATATGGCAGACACTGTTACACCTTATATGGCAGACACTGTTACACCCTATATGGCAGACACTGTTACACCCTAAATGGCACACTGTTACACCTTATATGGCGGACACTGTTACACCCTATATGGCAGACACTGGTACACCCTAAATGGCAGACACTGTTACACCCTATATGGCAGACACTGTTACACCTATATGGCAGACACTGTTACACCCTATATGGCAGACACTGTTACACCCTATATGGCACACTGTTACACCCTATATGGCAGACACTGTTACACCCTATATGGCAGACACTGTTACACCTATATGGCAGACACTGTTACACCCTATATGGCAGACACTGTTACACCCTATATGGCACACTGTTACACCCTATATGGCAGACACTGTTACACCCTATATGGCACACTGTTACACCCTATATGGCAGACACTGTTACACCCTATATGGCAGACACTGTTACACCCTATATGGCAGACACTGTTACACCCTATATGGCAGATACTGTTACACCCTATATGGCAGACACTGTTACACCCTATATGGCACACTGTTACACCCTATATGGCAGACACTGTTACACCCTATATGGCACACTGTTACACCCTATATGGCAGACACTGTTACACCCTATATGGCAGACACTGTTACACCCTATATGGCAGACACTGTTACACCCTATATGGCAGACACTGTTACACCCTATATGGCAGACACTGTTACACCCTATATGGCAGACATTGTTACACCCTATATGGCAGACACTGTTACACCCTATATGGCAGACACTGTTACACCCTATATGGCAGACACTGTTACACCCTATATGGCAGACACTGTTACACCCTATATGGCACACTGTTACACCCTATATGGCAGACACTGTTACACCCTATATGGCAGACACTGTTACACCCTATATGGCACACTGTTACACCCTATATGGCAGACACTGTTACACCCTATATGGCAGACACTGGTACACCCTATAGGGCAGACACTGTTACACCCTATATGGCAGACACTGTTACACCCTATATGGCACACTGTTACACCCTATATGGCAGACACTGTTACACCCTATATGGCACACTGTTACACCCTATATGGCAGACACTGTTACACCCTATATGGCACACTGTTACACCCTATATGGCAGACACTGTTACACCCTATATGGCAGACACTGTTACACCCTATATGGCAGACACTGTTACACCCTATATGGCAGACACTGTTACACCCTATATGGCAGACACTGTTACACCCTATATGGCACACTGTTACACCCTATATGGCAGACACTGTTACACCCTATATGGCAGACATTGTTACACCCTATATGGTGCACACGCTATTACCCGATGTGCTATGTACATTTTTACCATTGTGGCATACACATCATACCCTGTTTAGTATGCACAACTGTACCCTAAATTATGATGTACATGGATTTATATAGTGTACACTACACGCATATCATCAAATACCCTTGCATAAGTTGAATGACACAAGTCTCATTTACCACAACAAGCCAAGGCGGAACCAAGGCAATGGGTTTGAGAATAGGGCCCCAGTGTTGGGAGCGCCTCAGCGTGCCACACACACACACTCACACACTTACGTCGCCCGGACATGCCATTCCGACACCAAGCAAGCACCACAATTAGCCGTCGCCACTTGGCCACACCCGGTCAAGTTGTGCGGATTCGACGAGAGCGGGAATCAGGGCACACAAGGGCGGCAACAACAGGTTGTCCAAGGAGGCACCACCAACGAAAACCTGACCATAATGCCTAGCGCGCCACCGGATCTGGTTTATTGCGCGGGCCGTCTTGGATCCACCGCGCCTTGAGTGCATGTCAACAAGGCCCCCCCCCCACCCTCCATCCCCACAGGCTGTAAGCTATCACCAAGGAACTGGAGGATAAGTATCAATGCATAAGATGAGGGATGTGGAAGGGCTGGATGGGGAGGGACTAGATGGGGAAGGGCTGGGTGGGGAGGGAAGGGGCAGGGTGGGGAGGGGCTGGGTGGGGAGGGAAGGGGTTGGGAGGGAAGGGGTTGGGTGGGGAGGGACTGGGTGGGAAGGGAAGGGGTTTGGTGGGGAGGGGGTTGGGTGGGGCGGGACTGGGTAAGGAGAGGCTAGACGGGGAGAGGCTGGGTGTGGAGGGGCTGGGTGTGGAGGGGCTGGGTGTGGAGGGGCTGGGTGGGGAGGGGCTGGGTGGAGGGGGGGGGGGGTTGGTCCCACGTGGCCGAGGACTGTGGCTGGTACACCGGAGGAGGCATAGGTCATAGCGTGGTCACCAGACAGGACGTTGATGACGCTGGACATAGACAGATACATCTGTGTTTTATGCCACCATTGCATGCGTAATTAGATAATTACAATAAAACATTTAATATTTCACACCATCATGACAGACGTTAACGTTACACGCGATCACATCAAAAAGAGAGGTGGAGGGGGTAAGGGGGGGGGGCGGAGAGCGGTGGGGGGGGGGACTCCAATTGAGAAACTGAACATCACAGCGCCCGTGGTAATAATGGTGACAGGGGAAGGCATGGCAGCAGGCATTTTTTCATCCCAACGATGTCTCCAAAGAGATGCATAGGATTCACGTTCATGTTTTCATTGAGCTAAAACGATATAACAGTAGAAATAATACACTAGTGGGGTTGTTACCACGGAGGCTGCTACCGCCAAACCACCCGGGATACCTATAAACCTGTGTGTGCATGTGGCCATGCTGTGCGGCCATTGGCACACGGTAACCGGCGTATGGAACAAATCATGGCATAGGACAGGGAGAATATAAGTGGCATGGACTCTCCGGATATGCATAGTAATGTCAATATTGATAAACGTCCCCATACTTCATATATATAGCCCCCTACCCCTCCGACTCCAATCCAGGTTTTAATGTAACAAGATCCCAGGGATGATGACATAGTGTCCGGCTTGTCTGATCATATAAAGGAGGTGTTGCATCAAATTCCGACAGTCCGTGGCAGCGGCTTAACCTCCCGGGACTCACCCCTGCGACACATGCAGTCAATAATATACCACGGCGGACCGGGGGCAGCCACCATTGCAACCACAGCAGCCACTACAGCCACATCAGCCACAGCAGCCACTACAGCCACTGTAGCCACAGCAGCCACTACAGCCACAGCAGCCACTGCAGCCACTACAGCCACAGCAGCAACTGCAGCCACAGCAGCCACAGCAGCCACAGCAGCCACTGCAGCCACAGCAGCCACTGCAGCCACAGCAGCCACTGCAGCCACAGCAGACACTGCCGTTTGCTAGCAGCTTCCTGGCTGTCTGGTGCTGCTGTCTGGCCAAACTCCAAACCTTCACAATTAACCAAATATGTCGGCCCTATACCAACATCAGGAAGGAAATACTGGCGCAACCAAGGTGCCATGGGGCATTATACGGAACACCCCCCCCTCCTTCAACATATCCAATCCCCCCCCCCACCACCGCCCACCCGCAGGAGGTCCAGGAAAATCTTTGGCGGGTTTTATCGATGGGGAAATGTCGATCGGGGGGGGGGGGGGTTGAAAGCAAAACCGTTAGTTTTCCCGACTGCACTTTCCTTTCGTTAGCCACCCGGGGACAAAGGACTGGCCCCTACTCGTCGGCGCGCCCCATCACCTCAAGCCTTCTTTCAGGAAAGGTAGCTTTCTTTTTTTTCCCATTTTTGGCCTCGTCGCAACAATCCGAGGCACAGACTCCGCCGCCTTAAAAAAAAGTAGTTCCCGGCGACACTGCGGCCGCGGCGGCCTCCATTGTTGCGAGCTGACACTAGACTGCTGGCAGTTGTCAGGAGTTTGCACACGGCGCGCAACGAAATGAGAGCCCTGGAGTTGAAAGATGAGTCGCCGTGGAAGGTGTTTTCTACGGCGGGCTGCATCCCCGTATACAAGGATAACCACAAGAAATACGCAATAAAAGCAACACAGAACAACGAGAGAGGATTCATGGCTTGTATAAAGATTAAAATGGCGCTGTATCATGTATATTATGTTACCGTAGAAGCCAGGCCAATGGAAGCGTGCTGCTCACGGTGACGTGACGCAAATAGACGGTATACAAGTACTTGGAATAAAGGGCAACGCGCGTGAGAAACGCATCACAATCGCAATCAGTTTAAGCTACGATCGCGTACAATCTCCTGCCATACTAAAAGAATCACGTGACCCCAGTTACAGCGCGCCAGGGTCACGTGGGCGCTGGACACAGCATAGTCACGTGACCGCCCCCCGCGTCTACTCTAGTTGAGGTCCTAGTCCTAGGGTCGAGCCCAAATATGTGCAAATGTCTCCAATTCGTCCACATATCATTATTTGGGAGACAGCAAATGGAAATAGCTTGAAAGGCTGCCCGGATGATTGCTTCACGTCCCATAACGCAATGTGACCTCTGGACCCAACACCAACGAGCTGTGAAACAGCGCCCCCTGGTTCAACACACGAGGGTCCAGTCCGGAGATTGGCGGAATCTATATTATCTTAGCTCGACTTTAAAGTCTAATTCCCTTTGACATAACTCAAAGCTTCTTTGAGCAATCCCCGTCCGCCCATTTTCCCACTCCCGAATCCCATAACGGTGATCCCACTCACCCTCAACCCCCCCCCCCCCCCCCCCGGCCCCTTCCCTACCCCACAATCCCTTTACTGCTGACCGGCGCTACCATCCCACAATGTCCCAGAGCTATAGTGATTTATCCCGGTCGTAAATTGCAATTTGCGATAAGGCTCCCAAACTGGACCAGGCGCACGGCGCCAGTGCCGCACCCTAGTGGCCGCCAGACATAACGTATGACAACGGCCAGTCGCCCGGAAGTGTCGCCAGGAGGCAGCACATGTCAGGAAGTTCCCGCTTTCCTATCAGGGCTTCCATGATGGCCGTATTAAGACGCCGTTTCTCCGTGTCTGACGTGATAATGTGCGCGGAGACCAAGAATGCCGGACCGGAGATAACGACACGACACAAGCCGCCGACCATCAGCGACCAGAGATAAGCCAGTCACCGACCAAGTACAACCCCCATATATATCAATGAACACGATTATAGATGGAACGATTATAGATGGGAAAAATAAGGAACATTCTAAGGGCTCTCAATGAGCGACAAATAATATTCTTTTGACATATTATCATTACAGTATAATACAATGAATCCAACCTCGGTCAAGTATTCCTCAGATCGTCTGCTCTGTTAGCCTCCCATCGGCCATATCCCCCAACAAATCCGATTCTTTTGCGCTTCGACATTATGGAATTTTTCAATGATTGTACTCCTGCCATTTTATATAGAATAATTCAGCCTCGTTGTCAGAACCTGACGTGAGATCCCATTTCCGTGTCGCCTTCCCGAAAGAGACGCTGACTTGCCACTTCCGGTGGCTCTGCCGGCCATGACTCTCACCCTGGCCACGTCCTGACGGTGATTGAAGACCAAGCAATCCCGGCCCAGACGCTCGCGGCGGTATAAGCACATGTCAACATTCATCACCCAACATATGTAATTCCATTTGTTCGAAAAATGTCTAAAAACTAGTACATAAGAAATGAAGTGACACTAATTGGTCTTTCATGCCGTTTTTGTGCACACACGGGCTAGACCGGAACAAGGAACCTCCCGGGACGATGAAAGATTAATGGATGAAACACGCCCCAGGCTGGGTGCTCGAGCTAGGCTTCAAACCCCGGACCTGACCTGCGGTCAAGTGCGCTGACCACTACACCAGGAAGACTTCCTAGTAGGTAACAACATGTATATATATAATCAATTGTCATCGAAAGTTAAATGACTGAAATAAAGTCTTTATGTTCCAATATTGCAGAGTGAACGACTGTTTTGTTGAAAAGTGAATATCATAATATCGACGGGGCACATAAAGAAAATGTAATTTCCTACATTGGAAATGGCACCGACGAAATAAACAAAAAGAGAGGACATTGTCCTGTATGTATCCTGCCTTTTACTAGTTAATAAGACCCACAGTCGTCCCCATAAACCGAGGTAGCATTGGATGGCTTCACCAGCCGCCTATCACCCACACACACGCACACCCACCCAAACTGCCTTCATATCTACAGCGACCACAGGCTGAGCGGCTGTGGGCGGTTGTGGGGTTAGGCGTGGGGTGACTGCAGCATACCATGGCCAACCCTTGTTCTTCCCCGAGCGCGGGTTGTAATAACAGCAACAGACTGGTTGACCGGTAAGGGGAAAGGGCAGAGGGGGGCAGTGGGTGGTGGTGGTGGGTGGGGGGGGGGGTATTTAATTGGGAGGGTGGATGTACTCAGACCGCCTGTATTTAGTGGGCGATGCCATGTTAAAAGGCCCCAGCGAACATGGCCATGGTAAAAGACCCCAGCGATCATGGCCCATGTATCATGGCCTCTCTCATCCGTTTCTTGTCCACCGTCAAATCTTATTCTTTTCCTGCGGCAACAAAATCGATCCGCTGTTTGATGAAAAAATGTCGACGCACCATCGGCATATATATATATTATATATTACCCGCAATTTTTCATCGAACACCAGGTCGATTCTGTTGCCGTAATAAGAGATTAAAACTTTATATATATTATATATAACGGATATTCCGCAAGAAATTCGAGAAACAAAAACTAGCCAAAGTCGTTACGAACAGTCGGTCGAAACATATTTCGTTGTCGTCACGAAATGCCAGTCGTAGGAAGTCACGCACAACAACGCGTGTTTATAACAGCAACCAGACAAAGAAAGGCGATTACTCGATTCATTTTGTGTAAATAATATATGACATGTAATATAAAAGTCCATCAATTGCAGACGAAGCGTCCCGTTAAGGACCAAAAAAACCCACTCTATGCTAAGAGCAGAAAGCAGCCCTACCGTAAACACAGCATTGAACGAATGAATGAAATATTGACGAGACAGTGATGACAACCACACAACGCACGTGTAAGTTTTGTCCGTGTTCAAGTCCGCAGGACACGACGCATAATAATCGAATGACCGTTAAGGGAGGCGTAATGCGCGGCGAGACATGTGAACAACTCATCCCCCCCCCCCACCCTCCGCTCCCACCCCACCCCTTCCCTTCTCTACCTTGTCCTCAGCGACCCGCCTTCATGTTCCAGGCTAGTAGCCGCGCGTTCAGCCCGCGCGGAGTTATTTCGCAAACTCTAGAACACGGAAGTAAAGTTTAACATCCATGGCAAAGAACAGGTCGCCATGCCGCTGGTATGGGGACACGCGACATCGGGCACCGTCGGCGCTATGGGACCTAAACACACAAAAATGGCGGTCGACCAATGTCGCCAGGTAGAGCACCCACTCCCCCCCACCCCCTTCCCCCTCTATCAACACATCCCCATCACCCCGTCACACGCACCCACCCGCTCTCTCCTTCACTGACGAGCAACCTGCGAAACCCTCCAACCAACTACAACGGAACCGGAAACCCGGGTCTCCCTGGAGCCAGCCACGCCGCGCATGCTTCGTTAGACCTGGCAATAAAACCTGGCCGCCGCCCAAGGGCGCGTTTTTAAAAAAAAAAAACGTAGACCTCGTCCCATCGCTATATTTTTCTTCGCTCAATTATAGCAAATCTTGTCTATTTATCGAAGTATTATGTCACACAAAAACGCACCGCTTAACATGACTTGTTTAGCAATGGTCAAAATCTACTTTAGTGTCTTAGGACACTTATGTGTATATGAAGGCTAAATTGGGCCAAGACAACCTGCCGGGACGATGGAATGGGACTGAATGACGCATGCTCCAGACATAAGTGTTCAGCCCATCGACGCATATTAACAACCATAAGACCCGTTAAAGGTAAATAAGACGTTTCTGTTACGAGTGACATCTTATACTGGAACCAAAAGTTACCGGTAGTCTTCCACAGACAGGCCGGGGCCGGCGCGATAGCTCAGTGGGCTAGAGCGCTCGCCTTGCACTGGCATTCAGCGCTGTGGCCACCTGAGAGCCTAACGGCACGTGGATCGGTGGTTCGTGCCCCGCTGTGGCCATGCCTGTGTGGATAAAGATCCCATGTCCTTCTTCGCATAGATTAGGGGGTTACCCCCGGGGACATGGCTCCACTCTCTCTCTTCCTTCTCCCATTGGGGGCCGGCGCGACAGCTCAGTGGGCTAGAGCGCTCGCATTGAGTGCTCTGGCCACCTGAGAGCCTAACGGCACGTGGGTCGGTGGTTCGAGCCCTGCTGTGGCCATGTCTGTGTGGTCGCAGGATAAAGATCCCATGTCTTTCTTCGTAAAGAGTAGGGGGTTACCCCCGGGGACATGGCTCCACTCTCCCTTCCTTCTCCCATTGACGCGATATGACCAAAAGTGGTTAAAGCGTCCTGAATAACCAACCAACCAACCTTCTCCCATTGACGCGATATGACCAAAAGTGGTTAAAGCGTCCTGAATATACAAACAACCTGCCATCCACTGACAGGCTGGATGAATAATACAAATATGGAGTTTGCTCTGTTATCTATATGCTCTGGCGGCCATTTCTCTGGTCACTAAATATTATTCAACTGTCACAGTTTTTGACCACGTTGTCTTTGTCTCCCTGTATCCGAGCGGCGCTGTACGGTAGCGAGCCACAGTGACTCACCAGCGGCAGGCCGCTTCCATTGGCAGTATAACCGAAGGGTGCCTTATTACTCAAGCGCCATGACAATGAACACGCCCCGCCCCCCACTCCCACACCCTTCCCCCCCACTCCCTCTCCTCCGCCTTGCATAACTTTGACGGGTTGCGGGTCAGTTACCTAGTAGCCATAAAGACCCGTGGCCAGGCTAAGGGTGATGGGCTGCCAGAGCCACAAACCACAACTGCACAGGCCCCGCCCTTAACGTTTCAAGGTCATTGCTAAAGCCTCAAGGTCACACGCGGCTTGACGTAGAGCTCCCCCGTGCGTAACGAGCACACTTAGCCCCGGCGAGGTCTTTTCCTTCTGTCCGGTCAGGGTGGGGCGAGAGGCCTCTGTGGGGGGTCACGTGATCGGAGGGCAACGCGGCGGGGGGGGGGGGGGGTATGGACGTCTCTCAGACCATTGGCTGGGCATGGGCGTCTCTCAGACCATTGGCTGGGCATGGGCGTCTCTCAGACCATTGGATGGGCATTGAGTCTCTCAGACCATCGGCCTCCAAATCTCCAAACATAGAGAGGGGCGATTAACAAGCCCATTTAGATACACGCCTCCCTCACCGCACCCGCCGGCTCGGCACTTATTTCACAACCAAACCTCCCTGCCCCCTTCAGATACATACATGATAAGCCCACCCCCTTCCCCCTTGTTCAGCCGCCCCCACAGCCCCTCCCTCCCGCCCTGTCCACCCGCCCCATAGCCCCTCCCTCCCACCCTGTCCACCCGTCCGATATCCCCTCCTTCCCACCCTGTCCACCCGTCCCATAGCCCCTCCCTCCCGCATTGTCGACCCACCCCATAGCCCCTCCCTCCCGCCCTGTCCACCTGCCCCATAGCCCCTCCCTCCCGCCCTGTCCACCCGCCCCATAGCACCTTCCTCCCGCCTGGTCAACCCGCCCCATAGCCCCTCCCTCCCCCCCTGTCCACCCGCCCCATAGCCCTTCCCTCCCGCCCTGCCCACCCGTCCCATAGCCCCTCCCTCCCGCATTGTCGACCCACCCCATAGCCCCTCCCTCCCGCATTGTCCACCCGCCCCATAGCCATTCCCTCCACCCACCCTGTCCACCCCGTCCCATAGCCCCTCCCTCCCGCATTGTCGACCCACCCCATAGCCCCTCCCTCCCCCACTGTCCACCCGCCCCATAGCCTCTCCCTCCCGCATTGTCCACCCGCCCCATAGCCCCTCCCTCCCCCACTGTCCACCCACCCCATAGCCCCTCCCTCCCGCATTGTCCACCCGCCCCATAGCCCCTCCCTCCCGCATTGTCGACCCACCCCATAGCCCCCTCCTCCCGCATTGTCCACCTGCCCCATAGCCATTCCCTCCCACCCACCCTGTCCACCCGCCCCATACCCCCTCCCTCCCGCCCTGTCCACCCACCCTGTCCACCCGCCCCATAGCCCCTCCTTCCCGCCCTGCCCTGCCCCCCCCCCCACCGCCCGTAGCCCCCCCCCCCACCCCCCTCCCCCTCCAGACACGCACACACACGGTGCCCGGAAGAACAGACGCGTCATTTCAGCTACATGCGCGAGTGGATGTGGGTACCGGGACATTTTACTGTCGAACTGCAAAAGCCATATGACAGGTGGATATCACAAGCAAGCCATTAATGCCACAACAAAGGGACCAAAGCAATCACTCACAGTGTTACTCAATACAGCTTTATCTAATATGCAATATCACCGCCAGAAAGACCGTTACTCACCACTTACGTGAAATCGTTGCGCACAGAAGCAAGTACAGAATGGCATTGGAGGTTTTTCAGGCTGTATATAACAGTGCTTGGTGTACTGCTACGCGTATAGGGGGGACAGATTCACATGCCGAGTGGCATTACGCCAAAGCGGTATGGTGTGGTATATGCTAAGAGGAGAGCTGGCGGTTTAACATGTTGAAAGCATTACGCTAAAGTGACATGGTGTGGTATATGTGTCAATGGGTTTCACATTCCCATTTTGACATTGTGTCCGTTGGCCTTTTAGTTAGCGGGATTCATAAAGACGAAGACCCATATATTAAATAACACATGGCGCCTGCACGAGACAATTGAATTGTTCATAATGGCACTCGTAAGAGAACCGAGGACGAATAGAGTGGTCATGTTTGGGTCTCACTTCTATTTTCGGGGAAATATCAAAGGAATAAAACAGCCGACTAAATAGGCCAAAGGGTTAACCCCATGCACCGGAGCCAAAGACGATTGCAGGGATTGGCTGACAGACCGCGTGTCTCCATTTCCCGCCATCAGGGCGCAGTGTCGTCTGCCCATGTCCGCAGTCTAGGGCACCTTTCGGAAGTGATATACCTACCCCTGGACGAGGTATATTAGGTGTCCCCTATTCGGAGAATCATAGGTAAAAGATCGGGGTGCACTAGGTGTCTGTCTGTCCCCTGGTGGCCAGGTGAAGGCGGGTGATGGGGCGGGGGGAGGGGGGGGGGGGAGGGGTGGAGGGAACCTGTGATATGAACTTGGCGCTGTTGCACGAATAACCGATGGCGACAGTCAGCGGAACAGCTAGAATCCCCCGGGATATCTCCTCGTTCCCTGTGACTGATCGTGTGCGCAGTGGATAAGTCGATGATGCTTGATCGCAGCTTTATCGCTTCCTGGCGTGAGGATTTAAAGTTCAAACCGCTCGACACCGTGGCGGTCCTATCAGTAGGTGGGGGCCATGGCACGATGCGGGGCATCGAGAAGTCCCAGCTCCGAGCGATACAGAAAGAAAGCCAGTGTGAAGAGAATATCAGGCTTGCACGAACAAAAAAATGCATTAAAAAAGTTTAAAAAAAGAAGAAGCAATCGCTGCTTCCACTAGTATGATTACGATCCAAAAAATATGTCCCGAAGCCTCGCATATCAGACACTGAATGCGCCGTCGCCTCTGTCGCGCCGCGCTTTGCCTCGAGGACCGCCAGGGAAAACTGATAGAGATTAAAGCAGTGAATTTCGTCCACGGCCACGTTTTCCCCCGGTACTCTCCTAATTACTAGCCATGCTGGTTTCGATCACGGACCGCCCCGTAATAAGCCCATCCCGGACCGGCTTGGCTTGGCAGGAAGAGGTCCTTCCCATCAGGCTTTGCGGCAGGGATCCAGTTAATGGAAGGCATGATTGGACTGAAGAAAGGGGCGACAACAACACCAACCATCGTGTTAGGGTCGGTGAATTTCCGACTCATCAACTTCGATGAGATGCGGCGCGAAGATGACGGAGGGAGACAGATGTAAGAGGCAGCGGCGTTTCTGTCACACGCTCGGTCGTGGTTTATAGGGGGGGGGGGGGGCATAGACATCGCCGAGGTCATGTGACGATAATAGCGCCGCCAATAGTCCTCACTGGGTCGGCCCTCTCGGCATATCACCAGGCGTCGTCATTATCATACCAAATGAATAAACCACCGGACGACAAGAGGAAATTAGTCACCAATCAGACGCTATTTCCCGTCATTGTTTGTCTATCTCTTTCGTTCCCTCTCTAGATTTCTCGTTCTAACCGGCTCCTTAGTCTTTGCCGTCATCCTTTTTTCCTCTCCTGTTTTTTCCTCTCCCTATTCAGCCCTCACTCCTCCCTTTCTTCTGACTTTATCTCTCATGTACGGTCCCCCTCTCTCCTCTCCCTGTCTCTATTAATCTACAATTCTTTCACTCTCCTTTCTATCCTCTCCATCACTCTCTGTCGTCTTTCTCTTTGTTGTTTTTCTTTCTCTCTCTCTTTCCTTCACTCTCTCCCTTTCATCTCCCTATCCATCACACTACCTTTCCTCGCTCTTTCCTTCACTCTCTCTCTTTCATCTCCCTCTCCATCACAATACCTTTCCTCGCTCTTTCCTTCACTCTCTCCCTTTCATCTCCCTCTATATCACACTACCTTTCCTCGCTGTTTCCTTCACTCTCTCCCTTTCATCCCCCTCTCCATCACACTACCTTTCCTCGCTCTTTCCTTCACTCTCTCCCTTTCATCCCCCTCTCCATCAGACTACCTTTCCTCGCTCTTTCCTTCACTCTCTCCCTTTCATCCCCCTCTCCATCACACTACCTTTCCTCGCTCTGTCATTCACTCTCTCCCTTTCATCCCCCTCTCCATCAGACTACCTTTCCTCGCTCTTTCCTTCACTCTCTCCCGTTCATCCCCCTCTCCATCACACTACCTTTCCTCGCTCTTTCCTTCACTCTTTCCCTTTCATCCCCCTCTCCATCACAATACCTTTCCTCGCTCTTTCCTTCACTCTCTCCCTTTCATCCCCCTCTCCATCAGACTACCTTTCCTCGCTCTTTCCTTCACTCTCTCCCGTTCATCCCCCTCTCCATCACACTACCTTTCCTCGCTCTTTCCTTCACTCTTTCCCTTTCATCCCCCTCTCCATCACACTACCTTTCCTCGCTCTTTCATTCTCTCCCCTTTTCTTGGGTCCGAGAACGGCGGTTCATTTCGTAGGATCTGCCTATATCCCGGGCTTAATTGTCGTGTTCTGTCATCTAATTATGCCCGGACACAAACTCCCTTTCCTCGCTGATGAGGAGTTATGTTAACAGGTTCTTAGATGAGCAAGTATACGGCCACGACATCTCCCACCCGTCGCGTGTGCCTGCAAGAAGCTCCCATGTGTCATGCAGAAAAAAAGCCTACCCTCCCTGCGCCTCACACAGTGTTAAATGTAAATGTCAGTAATAATTTGCTTTCAAGGAAATTACTAAACGTTTTCATACATTAGAGGCGACAAACTTGAACAAAAATCCTCCCATTACTTTGTAAAACGAGGTCTGATAGCGGCACCTCTTGCGCCAAGAGCTGCAATAAAACCCACAATGAACTCGTTTTCACCTCAAAACCTTACGGGGTGTGGCTGTGGCGAAGGGAGGGGGGGGAGGGGGCAGGGTCGGAGTGAGGGTGGGGGTGGAGTGGGTGAGTCGTAATATCCCGCCGTCGAGCAAAACGATTGGCGTATTGCCGTTAAAGGAGGATTAGGGAGGTGTATGCGCCGGGCTGAATGGGCCGGAGACATGCCCCGAGCTAGTGTGCGGCGGAGTCTCCCTATATCAAAGCCGGCGCCTCACGTCTGCCAAGAGATGTAGGGCCTTACGCAAACAAATGCAACCTGTCTCTTCGAGTTTGCCAACATCCGCCGCCGATTCCCTATGCATTACACAAAGAAGGGACTTCAAATGTGCAGGTAATGTGGGATGGACGACATTGGAGCGAGCGCAAGTATTTTTAAGCCGCATTCATACATTCGTTCTTAAATTAGTTTTCGCTTTTTTGTTCCGGGTTATTAAATCCGCGCTGTCGCCGCGACTGCCATCAATATTGCCTCGTCGCTGTTGACGCCGGGGAACAACGTTTTGCAAGCCACGTACCATATATGACGTCACTTCCGGGCACACAAATTCTCATGCCGCTGTTTCTCTCCTCGGATATAGCTCTGACTACCAAAATCACTACTACCCTAGAGTGCTGCTCACACATTCAGGGTTCCCACAGGAAACACAAAAACAAATTCCCTGATTTTTCCCTGAGTCATTGAAACTTTCCCTGAGTAATCAAAAAGCATGTCACCTTTAACATCGCAATTATTATATGTTTTAAATTCATTTGGAGTAAAGAGAATTGTTTTACTGAGGACGGTCTGAAAATTATAAAAGAACATTTCAAGAGAGACGGCCTTATTCAGGACCTAGATAATGGTGGTCTCAAGATGTTTAACATGATTCACTTTCAAGTTGCGTTTGCATACAAATTAATAAAAAAAAAGGCTCAACAAGCAATTCCATCTGGAGCGTTATTCTTTTATATTATTACTCTTACATATGTCTTGGGTTATTAGTGTTTAATAGTAGTCTCATTCGGCCAGCTAAGAGGTGTGCAGAATAAATTTCCATCATTTTATGGAATTAATTACTTAACATAGTGGTTGGACAACTGTCTCGGTGACGACAATGTAACGAACGTTAAAATTTTCTCATCTGCTCAAATATTATGGAATAACGATTAATGATTATACCAAGGTATGCCACTGTATATGAAGCGTTGGATAAAATCTGGAATCATATTTGACTACGTTAAACTATATCAGAAGGTAACCGACTGTCCGCTAACTCATTTCGAGTTAATTGTCGTGCGGTGAGGATTGCGGTCTATTGACGGAAACACAACTTTAATGTCAAGGGATAGCTCAACTGTTTTTTTTTTCAAATAAGATGTTGAGTTCTATATCGACGAACCAGAATATCAACCAGCTCAGACAAATTTGGAAGTTTGCCTGGTTACTAAGAAAACGCAGTTGATTTCGCTGCAATGGAAAATACTCCATAACATTTATCTAACTAATAGTCAGCCACACAGAAGGAAAACCTCTCAGCCAAATCTATGTAACGTATGCAACTAGCCAGACACCACCATATTATTTTTGTAAATGCAACTTGGTTAAAGAATAATGGGACGATGTCAAACACAATATAACAGTTGGTTGATGAGACAATTATATCAGAGAATGAAATTATGTTAGGTTTTCATGACAGATCAGTTTTCTTTAATACTTCAGACTTTACTTACTGCAATAGACATATCTTAGTGGTAAAGAAATGTACCTGTAACATTAAACTCGGCCATCGAGAACCTTTAAAGTGTATTTTTGCTAGGGAAATATACCTATGCGAACGAATGCACTTGATTTGATGCGGATATTCTAAAACCTGCGCCTGGGGAGGGGGGTGTTGAAAATGGGCGTTCACAGAGCGGGTTTCCGCATGCAAAATACCCCTTCCGTGCGGATTTTGGCGGTGAAAATATGGCTTTACCGCGGACCCCCCCCCCCTGCCAATAGCAATGTATGAAGAACCCCCCACGGGTCTCAGTGTCTCATTTAGCCCTCTTTTGGGATTGTTATTAAGGATTATGTGTGTGAGCAATAGTGGACACTTTTCATTGCTTACAGACCACCAGATAAATTAGAATTCATCAGGGTAACTCTCAAAACTTAGTTCAAGGAGGCATGCGACGTTTTGCTCGGGAACAAAGTTTGTACCACATGAATCACCCACAGCAGAGCAATTCGAGGAACATAACGGGATTCTTGACTTACTTATTTGGCACACAGTTATAACCACATCCTTAGCATTCGCATGAAAAAAATAATATTTTTTACTTGTCTCTTACGTCATCTAAAAATATAACTGTCTGCTAACCCTGACAACTGCAATATTTCTGGTTGGAATGCAGTTCAATGCAACACACCTCGTACAACACAACAAAAAAAGCCAAATTGTATTCTGTGGACATAGACCCAATTAAGAAAAAGCTCTGGGACCAAGGTTGCTCAAATCCGTTTGGGCTTCAAGCACAGTTTTTAATTATAGACATGGAAACAATTGTTTCTTCAAAATTCAGGTCTTAGTGCAGTGAGAGTCTTAAAGCGTGAACATAAATGATAGCAAGAGAACTTCTGTCATACATGCCATTGCATAATTATACAAGATCAGGCCCATAACCATTTACGTATTGGGATATTACTAACCATATAAGACAGGCAATTCATAACCTTCTAGACATTAGTAGTGACTGGGATTGAACAGTGGCCAAAATGCAATCTTGGTTTCTAAAATTCCCTGATTTTTCCCTGATTTTGGCTTGAAAATAAAATTCCCTGATTTTTCCCTGCAGGGAATTTTTCTTCATCATTTTCCCTGTTTTCCCTGACCTGTGGGAACCCTGACACATTATGCCCCAAATCTACTCTCCAATTATCCTCACCCCGGCCACTTATTGTGCAATCAACGGCCTACGTGTCTTATCTATTAGAATTATCTTCCTAACCAATGCACTGCCGCCCCCATCTCATCTTGACTGTGTAATACAATGTATAATGTGCGACGACCAAGTGACTGACTTAGCCTCGCCCATGATATATCCGTTATAACGAGACGGATATTATATTGCGGTTACCCACGATGGTAGGCTGGGAGACGTCGTCTCGTTGCCGGAGGCTTGTCCTGCAGACAAAGGCGCGATCAGTCCTGCCATCTCGGCCCCGGCCCCGGCAAGGTACCGGACCGGTAATGGCTGGTTGATCAAGGCCCCGCGGAGTCTGTTGTCTGCATGGACCGGCTGAACTCGCTCCGACCACGGCGAGGTGGCATCGGCACGGCAGGTTAGCCTGTCCCGGCATTCCGGGGCGGAAATAATGATATTAAGAGTCGTCCGGGGGCGCCCTGTGCCTAGTAACGAGCCATTAGCGTCGGGACGAGGAAGCCTCATACCGCCCGCTGGCCCTTCCCGTCATACACCGCGCGCCGCCAAGGCAGGAAGTCTATTCCTTCTGAGAGAACCCTCCCGTCATGCAACACACGCCGTCCATATCGGAAGCCTTGACGGAACATTCCCGTCATGCATCGCGCATCATCTACGCAGGAAATCTCATCCTTCTGAGATAACCTTCTCGTCATGCACCGCGAGCCGCCCAATCAGGAAGCCTCATCCTTCGGAGAGAACCTTCCCGTCGTGCACCGCGAGCCGCCCACTCAGGCACATTTATCCTTCTGAGAGAACCTTACCGTCGTGCACCGCGAGCCGCCCACATAAAAGAAGCCTCATCCTTCTGAGAGAACCTTCCCGTCATACACCGCGCGCCGTCCAGACAGAAAGCCTCATCCCAGGACTGACCCTTCCCGTCATACACCGCGTGCCGTCTAAAAAGAAATCCTCATCCCAGGACTAACACTTCTCGTCATACACCGCGCGCCGTCCAGAGAGGAAGCCTCATCCCAAGACACACCCTTCCCGTCATACACCGCGCGCCGTCCAGAGAGGAAGCCTCATCGCAGGACTCACCCTTCCCGTCATACATCGCGCGCCGTCCAGAGAGGAAGCCTCATCGCAGGACTCACCCTTCCCGTCATACACCGCGTGCCGTCCAGAGAGGAAGCCTCATCCCAGGACTCACCCTTCCCGTCATACACCGCGTGCCGTCTAGAAAGGAATCCTCATCCCAGGACTAACGCTTCCCGTCATACACCGCGCGCCGTCCAGAAAGGAAACCTTATCGCAGGACTGACCTTTCCCGTCAAAAACCATGAAGAAAGTTGCGGCTCAGACCCCTCTCCCCGCACCGGAAGTAGCCAGCGGGAAGGTTTCCGCCAAGAGGAGAACCGGACTGGAACAACTGACACCCTCCCTCGCCGAGAGGAGAACCGGACTAGAACAACTGACACCCTCCCCCCCTTCAACACACACACACCCACCCGAATTGTTACAGCAGTGAAGAAGCCGCCCGTTTTATCTTCCTGATTTTGTTGCCAGAGCAGCTACTCCATAAAATGGATGGATGGAACGTTGTTTTAGGCCACTATTGTGCACATAAAGGCGTCCTCAGAATGATAAGATGTGGCATAAAACCCGGCGATTGATTAAAGCACCGGGTCAGAACGGAGGGCAGGCCACGTCCTCCGCTCACGTGACCAGGCCGAGAGTTTGTCGCGACTTCAAACGCTTCCATGGGATATCTGTTTACACTGAACCTTCCTTAGTGCAGATAATGCTTTTGGGAAGAAAGGGGCAGATATAAAGGCGGGCAAATGACGATGACCCATTTTTTGTCCGTTTTTTTTACAACAGAGCTAGAGGGCGTGGTTTGCGGATTAATGGGCTAACCTCGAGGGAAAATCCGCTTTATACTCACTGTTATATGGCTGCAATCGCCGGTCTGAAGCCACACCTGCTACGGGAAGTATATTAGCCTTGGTCGGGCTCGTTTCGTGGCGAGGTTTTTACTATGAATAATGCCATTATGCTACGGACTGAACGAACCAGGTTCAGTGTCAATGATAACCGTAAACAAGGTCGTCAGTCACGCAACCAAAACCACGAATCCCAATTATACACGCATAGCACAAAAAAGGCATGCGTGGGTTTGAAACCACAAAATGTACGACTTTTTAACAAAAGTATAAATGTCGTCTATTTTTGCACCACGCGGGTCTCAATTACGCGTCCGCTCCCGAGACCACACAAAGGTCACGTGTGACACGAGATACATGGATGAATGGATCGGCGTTTTGAACCCCCTTTGTGCACGTATGGGTATGGCCATGGAGCCTCCTGGGACAATGGGATGAAAGGATTGCATTTCCATAGTGGACACGGCGGGGGTTTAATCCACGGCAGGTGCCCCCCCCCCCCCCACACACACACCCCCACCGCCAGCCCGACCGCTGCACCCCTGTAGCCTGGAGATAGACCCCACCTCTCCGTCTCCTCCACCCCAGCACATGTCCATCATTATATTGGTTCCTTGTGACGTAATAATTACACAGAGGGTGTCGCGGCGGGGGTGGGTGGGTGGGTTGTATATACGACTGCTGAGTTGGTTCAGGCACCACGTGGCCGGCTAGCCGGATGTACATGCTGGCGGGCGGGATACGGTCCAGCCTGGGAGACAATACACCCAGGTCTGGCTGAACCCCATGGCATCACCACCCCCCCCCCCCGCCTTGATATACCGCGGCTTAAACCAGAGAGTAACAGTGATCCTACCTCATCCCTGCTTGGGACGGCATCCCGCGATCGGCGTGCGACCGGCTGCCCCCACCCCCCCCCACACACCCCATACACTGACCCCCGACCGCCCCCCCCCCCCGCGACCCAACTAGTTGCATAATAACGCCGCCGGCACATATACCCGTATTATGACGGTACAAGACACACACATTAACCATTTTTACAACATCTCCCCCACCCTCCATACAGTCTCCCAGCATGCAACCCCACACACTCCCGCCCTCCCCCATCTCCAGACCGGAGGAGGAAAAGGGAGATCCCAGCGCGCCAGGAGCGACACCTGGCGACAACACGAGTGACTAAACGACAACCATAGATACAGCCTCTCCCCTTCCGCCCCATCCCCCCAACTACCACCTTCCGACGTTCCATAGGTTATGTAATAACACAGAAAAGCTCTTCTCCTCCCCGAGCGAGGGGGGGGGGGCGTGGCATTGGCCACGGGTTGGTTGGAGATTGTTTTCCTTTTGTTTTGTGGGAGGGGAGCGGGAGGAGAATGGGGATGCACATGGGAGGAGGGGGTGGGGGGGCGACACGAGTCGCGGTGGAATCAGCTGCTGTCGGTACCGGAAGTTCATTGCCATTATCGCCCGAGAGGCAGTCACGTGGTCGCATTATGCAAAAAACAATACGTGATCGGGAAGTGATACGTGATCGTACTGAGGGGTATGGTGGCGTCCTGTTGGGGTCTGACGGCGTACTGAAGTATGGTGGCGTGCTGATGGGGTCTGACGGCGTAGTGAAGTATGGTGGCGTGCTGATGGGGTCTGACGGCGTACTGAAGTATGGTGGCGTGCTGATGGGGTCTGACGGCGTACTGAGGACTGGTGGCGTACTGCGAGGGTCTGGCGGCGTACTGAGGGGGCCTGATGGCGCAGTAAGGGGTGTCATGGCGCCCCGAGGTTTGACGGCGTACCAAGCGTGCATAATGGCGTACGGAGGTCTCAATGGTGTTTTGGCGCAGTGAAAGTGTTTGACGTTGTACCAAAAAAGTTTGATGGAGTAACAACACGGTCTGGTGGCGTACCAGGAATGTCTGGTGAAGTACCAGGAATGTCCAATGGCGTACCAAGAAGGCCTGATGGCGTACCGAAAACGTCTCACGGCGTACCAGAAGCCTATAAGAAGGTGATACCTAAACCACGAAAAAAAAAATCGTCATACAACAGAGATCTTCAACCTGCCAGAGATACAAGTTTATGAGATTAATGCTGAATGGCTTTCCATAGCAGCCATTGCCAAACAGACCTATCCATGTGAGGCCTCTTCATGTAGCGACGGGAAGCAATCAGCAGCGCTCGGGGGTCCCGACCCAATCACAGCGTGGAGTGGAGACGGCAGCCAACACGGGGACACGAGTGGCCGCATCCCTAGGAAGAATGGCAGGGGCGACCGCAGGGGCTTCAGGCGGGGCTGCAGCCCACATACAGCCTGGCTTGTGTGGGTGGCCCCTTCAGTCTTACAGGAGGCTACAGATACATATAGTATCTATGTCGTGCGTAGGTGTTCACTATAGTACATGGGCATAGCTGGTGGAGGAGGGTGGGTGAAGGTGGGGGGCGGGATAGCTTCACAGGCCTGCAGCAAGTGGTGGAAGCGGGCAAGGGGGTGGGATTGGGGAAATCGAGAGGGTATGGAGGCTGGGGAGGGAGGTGGGTTGTATGGTGAAGGGCCTGGCGGCCTGGGGGTGGGCTTGGGTAGTAGGGACTCTCCCAATCCCGAAGCGGTCATGTCTCCCAGGGGGATTGTCCCCAAATAGACTGAGAGATTCTACACCCAGGTCATGTCAACCTGGGAGACCCACGCCATGGTCAGGGTGGCCACGGCGAGACCAGGGCATCAACATGGACCCCGGCCAGTCACCACGGACCCCGGCCAGTTACCATGGGCCCCGGCCAGTTACCATGGGCCCCGGCCAGTCACCACGGACCCCGGCCAGTTACCACAGACCCCGGCCAGTTACCATGGGCCCCGGCCAGTCACCACGGACCCCGGCCAGTCACCGCGGACCCGGGCCAGTCACCATGGACACCGACCGGCCCAGTCACCATGGACCCCGGCCAGTCACCATGGACCCGTGCCAGTCACCATGGACACCGACCGGGCAGTCACCATGGACCCCGGCCAGTTACCACGGACCCCGGCCAGTTACCACGGACCCCGGCCAGTTACCATGGGCCCCGGCCAGTCACCAAGGACCCCGGCCAGTCACCACGGACCCCGGCCAGTTACCACGGACCCCGGCCAGTTACCATGGGCCCCGGCCAGTCACCACGGACCCCGGCCAGTCACCACGGACCCCGGCCAGTTACCATGGGCCCCGGCCAGTCACCACGGACCCCGGCCAGTCACCACGGACCCCGGCCAGTTACCACGGACCCCGGCCAGTCACCATGAACCCGGGCCAGTCACCATGGAAACCGACCGGGCAGTCACCATGGGCCCCGGCCAGTCACCACGGACCCCAGCCAGTCACCACGGACCCGGGCCAGTCACCATGGACACCGACCGGCCAGTCACCATGGACCCCGGCCAGTCACCATGAACCCGGGCCAGTCACCATGGACACCGACCGGGCAGTCACCATGGACCCGGGCCAGTCACCATGGACCGCAGTTGGTTACCATGGAGGCACCATGCTGGTTCCCCATTAATCCCCAAGAGTGACTGAAGCGGATAAAAAAAGAGCAGTGCCGAACAAACACTCAAAAGATTTCGATACACTTCGGTTGGCAAACATTTATCTCATAATTTTATAGAATGCATATTATTTGCCAGCGATGGGCAATTTCCCTCCAGTTGGAGTCATACGCATAACTCAGTTTAGCCGCGACCCGGGGATAGAATATACGACAGGCTTATAAGGCGGCCACACGGCATCAGCAACAACCGCCCGGGGGGGGGGGGGCGGGGTGGACTGGTGGGGGGGGGGGGGGCGGGCGATGAGTGTGGGTGGGGGAGGAAGGCACATTTCGACGACTTGTCCGCATGGCGAGGGCGAGGGCAAAACTACCCTCCCCCTTATCCCCGCCATCTCCTTTACACCCCACCCCTCTCCCCCACCCCTATCCCTCACCCCACCCCCCCCCCTCCCCTCCCAATTCCGGGGTATAGCCCCAGGCTGGCGGACCCCAGGCAGAATGGACCCAATCTATTCATGTCAAAGCGGCCCTGCTGCACCGATCTAATAGTCCCCCGCCGATAGACGGAGCCCACCGTCGCTATTTCCCCCTCTCCCCGATATATGGCGACATTATGGAGAAGTGGGTCGGGAGGAGGGGGGGGGGCAGAGGGTGATTGTGGAGGGGGGGGGGGGGAGGGGGGACATCACCGGACAGCGCGGGAAACCCGGGGCACACTATGAAGACAAATGGGTGTTTCCCCTCCGCATGCCGTCCAGTGTAGTGCGGAGAGGAGGAGGGGGGGGGGGGAGGGCGTGGGTGAGTGGGGGTTGCGGTTGAGGGGCCTTTACGTCAGGGATGTGGTTGAGAGGGGTTGTTGCGGGGTGGGATGGGGGGTTGGTTAGGCAATGATCTGGTTGGAGGGGAGGGTAGGGGGGGGAGGGGTCGTTGGGGTAAGGGGACACAAGGGCCCCGAGGAGGTGCTGTTTGCCATGCGAGGCTGGGATTTCACCCATATTACACCGCCGTAGGGGTTGACGCCATGATATCCAGTGGCGCCACTTCACACGTCGGTACGTGCGCCACGAGCCCTGGCGGCACAGGCTGACAGCATACCGTGTCAGAGCGCAGGCTGGCAGCATACCGTGTCAGAGCGCAGGCTGGCATACAGTGTCAGAGCGCAGGCTGGCAGCATACCGTGTCAGAGCGCAGGCTGACAGCATACCGTGTCAGAGCGCAGGCTGACAGTATACCGTGTCAGAGCGCAGTGCTGACAGCATACAGTGTCAGAGCGCAGGCTGACAGCATACAGTGTCAGAGCGCAGGCTGACAGCATACCGTGTCAAAGCCCAGGCTGACAGCATACCGTGTCAAAGCCCAGGCTGACAGCATACAGTGTCAGAGCGCAGGCTGGCAGCATACAGTGTCAAAGCGCAGGCTGACAGCATACAGTGTCAGAGCGCAGCCTGACAGCATACAGTGTCAGAGCACAGGCTGACAATATACAGTGTCAGAGCGCAGCCTGACAGCATACAGTGTCAGAGTGCAGGCTGACAATATACAGTGTCAGAGCGCAGCCTGACAGCATACAGTGTCAGAGCGCAGGCTGACAATATACAGTGTCAGAGCGCAGGCTGACAACATACCGTGTCAGAGCGCAGCCTGACAGCATAGAGTGTCAGAGCGCAGTCCTGACAGCATACAGTGTCAGAGCGCAGGCTGACAACATACCGTGTCAGAGCGCAGGCTGACAGCATACAGTGTCAAAGCGCAGGCTGACAGCATACCGTGTCAGAGCGCAGGCTGACAACATACAGTGTCAGAGCGCAGGCTGACAGCATACAGTGTCAGAGCGCAGGCTGACAACATACCGTGTCAGAGCGCAGTGCTGACAGTGCAAAGCCACACCAAGCAGAAGAATAGCATAGTCATACAGTCCTCTAATGCCTCACTCCAGCCCTCACAGGTTGTATAAGCGTCATCAGCCATCAAGAAGTAATCATGTGTCTTTTTTACTAGAAACTCGTCATATTTTTGAATGACTAGTTGTCATTAATAATATCTTGCTGATACATTTTCCGATGTCCGTTGTAAAACTGTTTAACACTGATTAGTAAACTGCAGGCGGTGTTTTACTCCAGTAACCAACTTCCTGCAACACACATATTTCATTCGAAGCCTAAAACCCGATGGTACAAGAAAGCAAAACCGCAAGGGAATGGCTCACTGACATCACTGGTATCCTAATGCTAAAGCAGGATGCACCTGAATCATGATACTGCACAACACATACATGCATTAGGCTAATGTCACAAACTATACCGGCAGTTCACCCGAATCTAAAGAACTCAGCAATACATATCAAGATAATGTCAACACATGCCTCACCCGAATCCGAAGAACTCGAGAACTTGTTCCACGAAGGGGTAGATGCGTTCCTCCACGACCTCTGCGATGAAAGGCATGTCCTTGACCGACTCCTCGTCGGGGTCATCGCCTGGTGACCCCCCGCGGCCGCCCCCTCCCCCGCCCCCGCCCCCGCCGGACCCGCCGGACCCGCCCCCAACCACACCCCCACCACCCCCGCTGCCGCCGAGGCTGCCGGCGATGCTGTCCCCAGCGCCACTCTTCACGCTGCCCTGGGTGCTGTCCTGTCGCCGGCCGGCCAGGGTGGGGCGGGACCCCGAGGGGGTCGACTGCCCCGACCCCTTGGCACAGCACGACGAGTTGGCCAGGTCCGTCAGACTCTTGGCCATCGCCCTGGGCGCCCCGCAAAGCACGGAGTGCGCAATCCTGAAGCCGGGAGATCAATCCGGAAGAGAGGGCAATCCCCCCCAAAACGCAGTGCGGGATTAATCCCGAACGTAATCCCAGAAAACGCTGTTTGCACTACACCGCCAATAACGGATTGCTCCGGCACAGCGTATTTCCAAAGCCGAGTGATGATCCGGAAAAGGGCACCCCCCCCCCCAGAAAAAAACCCCAAACCCCAGAAAAACCTATGCACTACACCGTTAGTAAAGGCGGATTATTCCGGAACGGCGCTATCACGAAGCCGCTGTAAGCACCACACCGCCACTAACGGAGCATTAGTCCTGAACAGCGCAGTTCGGGATTCGCGTTGTCACAACCATGTCACCCCAGCGAGCGGGGATCAATCCTGAACAGTATCGGGATCCACCTCACAAGGTGGAAGAATTCCTTACGGCGAGAGTAAACATAAATAACTTCCAGAGGCTCGTGTATCCATGTTTGACCTTGTCTGTAGATGATGAGGAGGAGGAGGAGGAGGAGGAGGAGGCATGACTAACGTTAACACCATATCCACCAAGTATACAGTATATTTTTATATCCCTATATCATCACGTAAAGGCATACGAACGGGGTAATGCAACGTGATAAATGAACTGCAACGCAATGCAACGTGATTGATTCGAGTAGAGGAGGGGTCAGTGCGTGTGCTTTGCCTCGCCCGCCGTGTATCCAGGATGGCAGTGGCTTGGCTCTGATGACAACTAATGATGTGATGGGGTATCCCAGCGGAGCTGATGAAAGCGGATCAGTCGCGCCTTGGGCTGGGGTTGGCTTGCCGCGGCTGAGGGCTGCTGCTGCTGCTGCTGCTGCTGCTGGCGCGGTTGCTGGCGGTGCTAGTGCTGGTGCTGGTGGCGGTGGTGGCTGGTCTCCGCTGGCGTCCCGGGTCCCCGCGTCCACCACGCCACGCTGCCAGCAGCAGTCCAATCAGTGCCCGTCCACAGGTGCCACTGGCGACCCTCGCCGCCTGCAAGCCAGCCAGCCAGCCAGCCGGCCAGCCGGCCCCACGCGATCCGCTATCCGCTCTCAACGGCAGACGACATTTCCCTCTGTTTGCCCCCACCCCCCTTTCGGCGCGGGAGGGCGGAGGATGGGACGTTGGATCGGAGAAGGGTACGGCCTGGGGAATGGGGTGGGAGGATGGTACGGCTTGAAGAATGGGGTGTAATGAGGGTACGACTTGGGGAATGGGGTGGAATGAGGGTACGACTTGGGGAATGGGGTGCAATGAGGGTACGACTTGGGGAATGGGGTGCAATGAGGGTACGACTTAGGGACTGGTTGGGATGGGAGGAGGGTGCAACTTGGGGAATGGGGAGGAATGGGGGTACGACTTAGAGACTGGTTGGGATGGGAGGAGGGTACGACTTGTGGAATGAGGGTACGACTTGAAGAATGGGGAGTAATGGGGGTACGACTTGGGGACTGGTTGGGATGGGAGGAGGGTGCGACTTGGGGAATGGGGAGGAATGGGGGTACGACTTAGGGACTGGTTGGGATGGGAGGAGGGTACGACTTGTGGAATGAGGGTACGACTTGGGGAATGGGGTTCAATGAGGGTACGACTTGGGGACTGGTTGGGATGGAAGGAGGGTGCGACTTGGGGAATGGGGAGGAATGGGGGTACGACTTAGGGACTGGTTGGGATGGGAGGAGGGTACGACTTGGGGAATGAGGGTACGACTTGGGGCCTGGTTGGGATGGGAGGAGGGTGCGACTTGGGGAATGGGGAGGAATGGGGGTACGACTTAGAGACTGGTTGGGATGGGAGGAGGGTACGACTTGTGGAATGAGGGTACGACTTGGGGAATGGGGTGCAATGAGGGTACGACTTGGGGACTGGTTGGGATGGGAGGAGGGTGCGACTTGGGGAATGGGGAGGAATGGGGGTACGACTTAGGGACTGGTTGGGATGGGAGGAGGGTACGACTTGTGGAATGAGGGTACGACTTGGAGAATGGGGAGTAATGGGGGTACGACTTAGGGACTGGTTGGGATGGGAGGAGGGTACGACTTGGGGAATGAGGGTACGACTTGGGGCCTGGTTGGGATGGGAGGAGGGTACGACTTGGGGAATGAGGGTACGACTTGGGGCCTGGTTGGGATGCTGGTGGTGAAGATGAGGATTGGGTGGGCGAGATGGGATGCGAAGCGGAGGTTGGGGTGTGTAGTTGGTGGAGAGGGCGGGTGGGGTGGAGGTTGTGGTGGGATGGGGGTAGGGGGTCGCATGGGGCAATGATTGAGAGATGGGAGGAGGAGACACGCTGGACGTACACCACAAAGCTTCTTGTGAATCAGCTGCTGATGTCGCCCGCAAGTAACTAATGCAATCGCAACTTCGCGTGCATCGACTTCAGATGAGAGACAACTGGCCGACCATTGTCAATATCCGTCCAGATTTACGCGTCCTTTTCCTTGGCGGAGCAGGTGGGGGATGGGAAGGGGGGGGGGGAGTCACAGTTGCAGCCGGTTACAGGCTGTAACGGTCAGAGTCACGGTTACAGCCGACGATCACGCGGTAAACACACCAACGGGCGATAAACAGTGCGAGATGCGACTGACCGTTACAAATAAGTCGCTTGGGGAATAGCGACAGAAGCTTGTCAAAGCCAATCAGAGACCGAAATCGCGACTGAGACAAAGCGACAGTCAGAGCCAGAGAGTCAGAGAAAAATGACCGCAACGTGGCGCGCATATCCAATGTCCAGCCATTGTGGCCATGTGTGGAGGAAGTCCATTGCTACCGCGGCACCGGAACCGGATGTGGTCAGTGGGTCAGTGCCAACAGCAGGCCAGGGCGGTGTGAATGTGATGGACAGGGTATGGGAATGGGGATGGGAATGGGGATGGGGATGAGGATGGGGGTGGGGATGGGGATGGGGATGGGGATGGGAATGGGGGTGGGGATGGGGATGGGAATGGGGATGGGGATGGGGATGAGGATGGAGGTGGGGATGGGGATGGGGGTGGGGATGGGGTTGGGGATGGGGATGGGGATGGTGGGGATGGGGATAAGATATGAGGATGGGGCATGGTGAAGGGGGATGGGATGGGGATGGGGGTGGGGATGGGGATGGGAATGGGGATGGGGATGGGGATGGGGATGGTGGGGATGGGGATAAGATATGAGGATGGGGCATGGTGAAGGGGGATGGGATGGGGATGGGGGTAGGGATGGGGATGGGGATGGGAATGGGGATGGGGATGGGGATGGGGATGGGGTTGGGGATGGGGATGGGGATGGTGCGGATGGGGATAAGATATGAGGATGGGGATGGTTGGGATGGGGATAAGATATGAGGATGGGGCATGGGCGATGGGGATGGGGATGGGGATGGGGATAAGACTACGGTTGGGGTTGGTTTTAGGGTTGGGGATGGGGATGGGGATACGGGTAGGGATGGGGGTGGGGATGGGGATGGGGCTCTTGCTGGAGATGGAGACAGGAATGTGGATGGGGATGGGGCAGCAGATGGGAATGGGGATGGGAATGGGGATGGAGATGGGGATGGGGATGGAGATGGGGATGGGAATGGGGATGGGATTGGGGATAGGGATGGCGATGGGAATGGCGATATTGATGGTGATGGGGATGGGGCAGCAGATGGAGATGGAGATGGGAATGGGGATGGGAATGGGAATGGGGATGGGAATGGGGATGGGAATGGGGATAGGAATGGGGATGGGGATGGGATTGGGGATAGGAATGGGGATGGGAATGGAGATGGGATTGGGGATCGAAATGGGGATGGGAATGGGGATGGAGATGGGGATGGGGATGGAGATGGGGATGGGAATGGGAATGGGGATGGGGATGGGAAGGGGGATGGGGATGGGGATGGGAATGGGGATGGGATTGGGGATGGGAATGGGGATGGAAATGGGGATGGGAATGGGGATGGGAATGGCTATATTCATGGCGATGGGGATGGGGATGGCGGCTGGGGGGCTGGGACAGAGACAGAGGATGGGGATGGGGATGGGGATGGGAATGGGGATGGGGATGGGGATGGGGGTGGGGGGCGGTGATAGGGACGGAGAATGGGGATGGGGATGGGGATGGCGGCGGAGGGCGGGGATAGGGAGCGGGGATGGGGATGGGGATGGGGATGGGGATGGCGGTGGGGGGCGGGGATAGGGACGGGGGATGCGGATGGCGCTGTCCACAGTAGTCTCCCTCTAGCTCCAGGTTCAGCTCCCCTCACCACCAATTACGGCACGAGGCATACCGAGCGGCGGGTCGGCGGTCTCTGGAGCCCCTTATCACACGCCACCCGTGTCACCCCAGAGTCTGGGTGGCAACGGCCGGCCCGTGGGCGGGGCGGTGGCTGGCGGGGCGGAGGCTGTCGGGACGAGGAGCGGATGGACGGTATTGGGTGGGGGGGGGGGGATGGGCGGAAGAGGAGGAAGAGGAGGCGAAATGGAAGGGGGGGGGGTAGGAGAAAATACAGCAGGCGTAGAATAAAAAAAAGGAGTAGGAGGCGGAGGGGCGTCAGCAGCACCCTCACAGACGCCCGCCTGCCTCCGCCCCCCCCCCCCATGAAACCAAGGCGACAGGGCGGAGGGCCGGACTGAACTGAAGCGCCGCCTGGCGTCACCTCGCGTCGCTTTTTGTCCCCTTATTGATTCCGCTGTGACAGTCAGACTTGTGGGTCAGACGACGAGACAGCCCTCCGCCCCTTAGCCTCCCCTGCCCGCCCCCTAGACTCCTCCGCCCTCCCCTAGCCTCCTCCGCCCTCCCCTAGCCTCCCCCGCCCGCTCCCTAGGCTCCCCTTCCCGCCCCCAGCCTTACCCGCCCGCCCTCTAGCCTCCACAGCCCGCCCCCTCCGCAGACCACCCCACCCCCGCCCCCTCCACCCGGTCCTTCCCCTAACCCACTGTGGTCTCATCAAGCTTAGGCGACACTGACCAGGGTGTCTGCCTAAGTCGACCTTGGTAGGGTGTCAAGCCAGCCCCTTTCCTTTGACTGGCGCGGCGTGGGTCTGGCTCTGCCACGGTGAGCCCCCCCCCCCCACCCCCGCATTATACCCCACGTCTGTATCCTCCTTCCCCTATTTATTAAAACATTATATTGCTCCCAGCATTAATCCGCCTATCAAGAGTAATATACTTATATCAACCCCGCAGCTATGTTTAGACTGGCTGAGCCTATGTAGTCAAAACAACGTGATTTATTTGGGTTTCGCACTCGGGGTCAGACACTTAAAGGTACGAATATCCTATCTTTTCATCCTCAGACGGCAATTGTATTCCTTTTGCTATCTTTATAACTTCTGTATAACTTCTGTTCGGACGGGCCTCGCATCCTATCAACAGGTGATTGCTGCACATATGGCCCTGGGTGACATGTAGCACTAACATTGCATGTGCCATGCCTGACTTACGGGTAGTCATGGTCTAATGTTTCAGTCTGCGACCAATGGCGCAAACAATCTGCTTGTCTTGCGTGACCATATTCCATATACGTCCTCCCTTCCCCATACATCACACATGTATTGACAGCACCAGCCGGAACCAAACAGGACAGGCCGGCGGTGTATCGGCCAGGACAGTGCGACCACCCACAGGCCGCCCGGGTCAGCGGGATGAGGCATCAACCAGGCGTCAGCCAGGCATCAGCCAAGCGTGGCATCCCGGCGAATATGCCATGTATGACATCGCTGCGATACATCAGCCAAGCGCGAATCGCAGCGGCATATCAGCCAAGTATGACAATGCAGCTCCACTCGACCTGTTTTTAACCCTTGCCCCGGGGCCTACTCGATAGTTCAGTGGGTTAGAGCGCTCGCCTTGAGTGCTCTGGCCACGTAAGAGCCTAACGGCACGTGGATCGGTGGTGCGCGCCCCGCTGTGTCCATGTCTGTGTGGTCGCATGATAAAGATCCCCCCCCCCCGCCCACCCCCACCCAGTCTGACCCATCACACGCATGCAGGGCGTACATCAGAAAAAGTTCATGCATAATCAAAATTCACGCAAGCAACTTGCCATTCTGGGGTCGGACAGTGAGGTCCGTGGGGAGACCCCCCCCCCCCGCCCACCCCCACCTTGCCATTCTGGTGTCGGACAGTGAGGTCCGTGGGGAGACCCCCCCCCCCGCCCCGCCCCTTCCGTCCCCCAACGCCGCTCAGTCTGTACGTGTGTGCCAATCCTCCCCAAATATCGCCCACGTGACCCTTTGTCATCGCGCTCTGCAAGTTATCAAGATGTATGAGTTTTCCTCCTTTCGTCCCACCTAATCGCTTCCCGGCAACACATTCCGTTATTTCCCATTACGGCTACATCCCCGATGGACCCCGTGAAATACTACCGAGGTCTCCCGCGGCTGTCTGTAAGGTCAGGAAGCACCCATTCCATTGTCGCCAGGGGCGGGCAGGGCGCAGCGAGGGATCACACTGCTCTATGGGGGTGGGCTTGGGTGAGATGGGAGAGGGGGGAGGGGTAGGTGCACGTGACGACGTAACTCCTTTATTGGGGTTGGACCACGTCTCGGCGTGTCTCAACCCCCTATTGGGATTGGACCACGTGGAGGCCTATCTCACCCCCTATTGGGGTTGGACCACGTAGAGGCCTATCTCACCCCCTATTGGGGTTGGACCACGTGGAGCCGTAACTCACCCCCCTCCCTGGGGGTTAAACCACGCGGAGGCCGATCTCACCCCCTATTGGGGTTGGACCACGTGGAGGCGTAACTCACCCCCCTCCCTGGGGGTTAAACCACGCGGAGGCCGATCTCACCCCCTATTGGGGTTGGACCACGTCTCGGCGTGTCTCAACCCCCTATTGGGATTGGACCACGTGGAGGCCTATCTCACCCCCTATTGGGGTTGGACCACGTAGAGGCCTATCTCACCCCCTATTGGGGTTGGACCACGTGGAGCCGTAACTCACCCCCCTCCCTGGGGGTTAAACCACGCGGAGGCCGATCTCACCCCCTATTGGGGTTGGACCACGTGGAGGCGTAACTCACCCCCCTCCCTGGGGGTTAAACCACGCGGAGGCCGATCTCACCCCCTATTGGGGTTGGACCACGTGGGGGCCTATCTCACCCCCTATTGGGGTTGGACCACGTGGAGGCCTATCTCACCCCCTATTGGGGTTGGACCACTTGGAGGCCTATCTCACCCCATATTGGGGTTGGACCACGTGGAGGCCTATCTCAACCCCTATTGGGGTTTTGAACACGTGGAGACCTATCTCACCCCCCTATGAGGGTTGGACCACGTGGAGGCCTATCTCACCCCCCTAGTGGGGTTGAGCCACGTGGAGGCGCATCTCACCCGACTATTGGGGTAGGACTACGTGGATGCCTATCTCACCCCCCTATTGGGGTTGGACCACGTGGAGGCCTATCTCACCCCCTATTGGGGTTTTGACCACGTGGAGGCCTATCTCACCCTCCTATTGGGATTGGACCACGTGGAGACCTATCTCACCCAACCCTTATTGGACTGACCACGTGGAGGCCTATAGCACCCCCATATGAGGGTTGGACCACATGGAGGCCTATCTCACCCCCCTAGTGGGGTTGGACCACGTGGAGGCGCATCTCACCCGACTATTGGGGTTGGACTACGTGGAGGCCTATCTCACCCCCCTATGGGGGTTGGACCACGTGGAGGCCTATCTCACCCCCTATTGGGGTTTTGACCACATGGAGGCCTATCTCACCCCCTATTGGGGTTTTGACCACGTAGAGGCCTCTCTCACCCCCTTATTGGGATTGGACCACGTGGAGGCCTATCTCACCCCCTATTGGGGTTTTGACCACGTAGAGGCCTCTCTCACCCCCCTATTGGGATTGGACCACGTGGAGACCTATATCACCCAACCCTTATTGGACTTTGACCATGTGGAAGCCTATCTCACC
The DNA here is from genome assembly GCA_964019135.1 of Arenicola marina. Taxonomy (NCBI): domain Eukaryota; kingdom Metazoa; phylum Annelida; class Polychaeta; family Arenicolidae; genus Arenicola; species Arenicola marina. The sequence goes on from OZ025248.1 coordinate 35,944,364, forward strand.
CCCATATTGGGTTGGACCACGTGGAGGCCTATCTCACCCGACTATTGGGGTTGGACTACGTGGAGGCCTATCTCACCCCCATATTGGGGTTTGACCACGTGGAGGCCTATCTCACCCCCCTAGTGGGGTTGGACCACGTGGAGGCCTATTTCACCCAACATTGGGGTTTGACCATGTTGAGGCCTATCTCACCCCCATATTGGGGTTGGATCACGTGGAGGCCTATCTCACCCCCCTATGGGGGTTGGACCACGTGAAGCGGTAGGGCGGGGGGTATTGGCGTACATCACCTGTTTCAAGGCGGACGACGCAAGCAGTCCGATGTGACGGTGGGGGGGGGGCGACTCAGGGGTGTCCGTCCCACCTTGACCAGGGTTTAGAACCACCTTCTTGGACGACACGGAACCCCAACCCCCACCGTCTGGGCGGTGCGACCCCTCCCCCCCATGTAGGCGGTGCGACCCCCCACCCCACATGTGGGCGGTGCGACCCCCCTCCCCATGTGGGCGGTGCGACCCCTCCCCCCCCCATGTGGGCGGTGCGACCCCCCCCCCTTGTGGGCGGTACGACCCCCATGTGGGCGGTACGACCACCCTATGGGCGGTCGTACGATCCCCCCCCCCTGTAGGCGGCACTGACCCCAGAGTGAGGCACGCTCGTCCCCGCTAATGGCCCCCAAGGCCAACCCACTTTGTGGGTGGGGGCCCAGTAGCACGCTGCGGGGCGTTTGGCCGGGGTGGCGAGAGTTGGTTGGTGAGGGGGGTGGGGGAGGCGGGCAGTCAGCCGTTTGTCTCTGTCACAACCCCAGCCATTGGGTGAGCACAGCACACGGAGCGCCACCCCGCCACCCCGCCACTCCGCCACCCCGCCACCGTACCACTCCGCCACCCCGCCACCCTGACACCCCGTCACCGCATCCATCCGCCTCCCCGCTATCCCGCCACCCGGAACGGTACGACTTAACCAAGAACTCTCTCTCTCTCTCTTCATCAACTTAACCAGGGAGTGTGAGTCGTAATGTGATACATGGCGGCCCCCTGGGGGCCTATCCAGGCCTGCCCAAGCCGCCCCGGAGGACTCCACGCCACGGATAACCTCTCAGACCGCGCGGTCAACACCAAGGAGATATCATACCTCTCCAAGGTGCCCCTACAGTCAACTAATGTCACCATTTCTGACGCCGCCGTTAACATGTGATTTTATATGACAAGAACAAAACCCTAAATCGTATTTTATCTAGCAAAAAAAACATCATAAAGTAATTTTTGCATAGCAAAAAAACTCTGAAAATGGTCATTTTTGCATTGGGAAAAAATCCTTATAAAGTCATATTTACACATCAAAAATAATCGGAACGGAATGAACGGAATGTGCATTAAAATTATCTGACCCCGTCCTCTCACAACTCAATCACTCCTGACCTCAACCCCTCCACCAAGCTGACCCCGTCCTCTCACAACTCAATCACTCCTGACCTCAACCCCTCCACCAAGCTGACCCCGTCCTCTCACAACCCAATCACCCGTCACCTCCACCTCTCCACCAAGCTGACCGCGTCCTTTCACAACCCAATCACCCGTCACCTCCACCTCTCCACCAAGCTGACCCCGTCCTCTCACAACCCAATCACCCGTGACCTCCACCCCTCCACCAAGCTGACCCCGTCCTCTCACAACCCAATCACCCGTCACCTCCACCTCTCCACCAAGCTGACACCGTCCTCTCACAACCCAATCACCCCCACCTCCACCTTTCCACCAAGTTGACCCCGTCCTCTCACAACCCAATCACCCGTGACCTCCACCTCTCCACCAAGCTGACCCCGTCCTCTCACAACTCATCACTCCTGACCTCAACCCCTCCACCAAGCTGACCCCGTCCTCTCACAACCCAATCGCCGGTCACCTCCACCTCTCCACCAAGCTGACCCCGTCCTCTCACAACCCAATCACCCCTGACCTCCACCTCTCCACCAAGCTGACCCCGTTCTCTCACAACCCAATCACCCGTGACCTCCACCCCTCCACCAAGCTGACCGCGTCTTTTCACAACCCAATCACCCGTCACCTCCACCTCTCCACCAAGCTGACCCCGTCCTCTCACAACCCAATCACCCGTCACCTCCACCCCTCCACCAAGCTGACCGCGTCCTTTCACAACCCAATCACCCGTCACCTCCACCTCTCCACCAAGCTGACCCCGTCCTCTCACAACCCAATCACCCGTCACCTCCACCTCTCCTCCAAGCTGACCCCGTCCCCTCACAACCCAATCACCCGTGACCTCCACCCCTCCACCAAGCTGACCCCATCCTCTCACAACCCAATCACCCGTCACCTCCACCCCTCCACTAAGCTGACCCCATCCTCTCACAACCCAATCACCCGTCACCTCCACCTCTCCACCAAGCTGACCACGTCCGCTCACAACCCAATCACCCGTCACCTCCACCTCTCCACCAAGCTGACCCCATCCTCTCACAACCCAATCACCCGTCACCTCCACCTCTCCACCAAGCTGACACCGTCCTCTCACAAACCAATCACCCCTAACCTCCACCTCTCCACCAAGCTGACACCGTCCTCTCACAACCCAATCACCCGTCACCTCCACCTCTCCACTAAGCTGACCACGTCTGCTCACAACCCAATCACCCGTCACCTCCACCTCTCCACCAAGCTGACCCCATCCTCTCACAACCCAATCACCCGTCACCTCCACCCCTCCACCAAGCTGACCCCGTCCTCTCACAACCCAATCACCCGTCACCTCCACCTATCCACCAAGCTGACCCCGTCCTCACACAACCCAATCACCCGTCACCTCCACCTCTCCACCAAGCTGACCGTCCTCTCACAACCCAATCACCCGTCACCTCCACCCCTCCACCAAGCTGACCCCGTCCTCTCACAACCCAATCACCCGTCACCTCCACCCCTCCACCAAGCTGACACCGTCCTCTCACAACCCAATCACCCGTCACCTCCACCTCTCCACCAAGCTGACCACGTCTGCTCACAACCCAATCACCCGTCACCTCCACCCCTCCACCAAGCTGACCCCGTCCTCACACAACCCAATCACCCGTCACCTCCACCCCTCCACCAAGCTGACCGTCCCCTCACAACCCAATCACCCGTCACCTCCACCCCTCCACCAAGCTGACCCCGTCCTCTCACAACCCAATCACCCGTCACCTCCACCCCTCCACCAAGCTGACCCCGTCCTCTCACAACCCAATCACCCCTAACCTCCACCTCTCCACAAAGCCTATCCTGTCTTCCAGCAGAGACCTGGACACCGCTAACCACCGTTTGCAGCTCCCTCTAGATCCTCGTTACCCCCGTATTCTCCCAAATGAGGTGACACGCTTGCGTGTTAACGGCTATTGGCCTGCCAGTGGTTGCGTATTTTACCCGAGATGAGCATAAAACCATGGCCAACCCCACACAGTAATCCCAGATTCTTCCGGGAACAAAAAGGTGCAAACAAAAATGTTACGGTGGCTGTAAAGAGTGCCATTATTTAGGGTTGCGTTTCCCCGACAATATTCCCTTCGGTGAGTGCTGCAGGCGCCATTTTGTAGGGCTTTCGAGATGTCTGCTCCGGGAGCTATACTGGGGAGGCGGCGGTTCAGCGGGGCGAACATTCTTTTTTATTAGCTGTTCGCGTTATTGCAATCTCGGGGAATATTAGAGAGGTCCACTACACCAAAGTACTACCCGGAGGTAAAGTAGCTGCCGACGTCTGCGATCAATTTCCCGTTTGTGGTCTGTTATTAATGCGACCCTGCTGAAGGGGCATCAGGCTTGTCATCCAGGTAACAGCACACGTTATAACAATGTAACAATTCACGCCCCTCCTCTCGCTTGCCTCCCTCTCGGTCTGTCTCTCTTTCCCTCTCCCTCTCGCCCCCCCCCCACCCCTCCATCTCTTTTCTCCCCTCCTCTTTCCCTTCCTCCGCCCCCTCCCCAATCCCTCCCTCTCCCAATATCTCTCCCCCCTCTCTTCCTTCCCAATCCTTCCCTCCAGCCCCCACTCTCTCCCACACATACTCTCCCTCTCTCTCCCATCTGAACCATTTCCTGAACCGTCGCTTAAAGTGACGTTAACACGACGTGCTTTGTCTGATATGACGTCCGCGGTGACCTCGCATCAGACATTTCGTCAGACAAATCCGGCCTTGTCTCGCGTGTCTGAAGTCTCTGAGCGAGGTTGCTCTCCCCGCTGATGGCATCATGTACACTTACAAGGTGAAAGTGCCGCTAACCCCCAATCAGATAAAATAAAAATCATTCCTTGCGATGACACCTTCAATCTCATCAGCTTCGTCCGTGCAGCTCATTCTCAAGGGACCACTTCGTCCTAATAGCTCATTGTCCCAATGTACCGGTTGCCCTTCCAGTTTTGTGTCCCGAGGGACCATTTCGTCCTTCCAGCTCATTGTCTCGAGGGATCATTTCGTAATGCCAGCTTATTGTCTCAAGGGACCATTTCGTCCTTCCAGCTCATTGTCTCGAAAGACCATTTCGTCCTTCCAGCTCATTGTCTCGAGGATTCATTTCGTCCTTCCAGCTCATTGTCTCGAGGGACCATTTCGTCCTTCCAGCTCATTGTCTCGAGGGACCATTTCGTCCTTCCAGCTCATTGTCTCGAGGGACCATTTCGTCCTTCCAGCTCATTGTCTCGAGGGACCATTTCGTCCTTCCAGCTCGTTGTCTCGAGGGACCATTTTGTCCTTTCGGCTCCTTGTCTCGAGGGACCGTTTCGTCCTTCCCGCTCAGTGTCTCGAGGGACCATTTCGTCCTTTCAGCTCATTGTCTCGAGGGACCATTTCGTCCTTCCAGCTCATTGTCTCGAGGGACCATTTTGTCCTTTCATCTCATTGTCTCGAGGGACCATTTCGTCCTTCCAGCTCATTGTCTCGAGGGACCATTTCGTCCTTCCAGCTCATTGTCTCGAGGGACCATTTCGTCCTTCCAGCTCATTGTCTCGAGGGACCATTTCGTCCTTCCAGCTCATTGTCTCGAGGGACCATTTCGTCCTACCAGCTCATTGTCTCGAGGGACCATTTCGTCTTTCCAGCTCATTGTCTCGAGGGACCATTTCGTCCTTCCAGCTCATTGTCTCGAGGGACCATTTCGTCCTTCCAGCTCATTGTCTCGAGGGACCATTTTGTCCTTTCGGCTCATTGTCTCGAGGGACCGTTTCGTCCTTCCAGCTCATTGTCTCGAGGGACCATTTCGTCCTTTCAGCTCATAGTCTCGAGGGACCATTTCGTCCTTCGAGCTCATTGTCTCGAGGGACCATTTAATCCTTCCAGCTCATTGTCTCAAGGGACCATTTCGTCCTTCGAGCTCATTGTCTCAAGGGGCCATTTCGTCCTTCCAGTTCATTTGCCCCAGCGGCTCTTTGGCCTCACCTTTGGCCTTACAGCGCACCAACGATGACCTGAGACGTAAAACCGTCCACCCCTCTATGACGGTGCTCTGATGGACCGTTTACTAGCTGAACGCTCCAGACAGCTAATGAACAGGCCCGCGGCAAGTGGCGTAGTGATACAGTTATGGTAGTGAGCCGAGAAGGTGCCCCTCCCAGCCCCTCCACCCTCTCCTAATGATACGGCGCCAGCTGAGCCGCGCACTGGACTACCCACCGCGTGACATCATGCTCTAAAAAAAACAGATATGGACGACCGTTGACAAAATAACTATCTAGGAGCGGAAGCTCTATTGCCGACACAGGCACCAAATCTGCTAAATCCAATATGGCGCAATTGGATCGTTCTTCCATGTTATGCTAGGAAATGAATTGTTGCTCTAGGCCGCAAACAAGGGTTAAACTGAGCCAACGAAGATCCTTATTGGTCGGCGGTCTGAGGCGCTAACCACACCGTGGTTTCGCGCCTGCCAATTACGAATCCATTACCCGTGAGCTCTAACGTGGCAGACGAACCCGCAAGCCGTGTCCCAAACCCTAGAACCCCTGACACGTGACATGCTCTGGTGGGAACATTGGACCGGAAACGCGTCACTCTGCAACTTCCGTCCCAAAATATTCACCGCTAGAAATCGCCCACAAACAACTGATAAAACAGCGGATTGGTAGCATACAGATGTAAGACTTATCGTACATGGTGCATGGCTGAACGGTGGCTGGTAATCCCTCCAATATATATCGATGTTGAAGCATAGCTTCGTCGTTATGGGCCGCCAGCCCGGTAGCTCAGTGAGTTAGAGCGCTCGCCTTGAGTGCTCTAGCCACATGAGAACCTAACGGCATATGGATCTTTGATTCGCGCTCCACTGTAGTCATGTTTGTGTGGTCGCAGGATAAAGATCCCATGTCCTTCCTCGCAAAGAGTAGGGGTTACCCCCGGGGACATGGCTCCACCCTCCCTTCCTTCTCCCATTGACGCGATATGACCAAACGTGGTCAGTACAGTTGTGATGTCTGGAGTATATAAAGCCGTCGTCCCTTTGTTTTAACCGCCATCGATGTTAGACTATAGTTGCTAAGCGTATTTGGGCATGCGATCTCTAAAACTGTTAATGTCTACCACTCGCTAATCTATAAGATACGGAAATAACGACATGTCTTTCTTAACTAGCGAATGGCCAAGTGTTACTTTCTACGTTGTATCTAACTTGAGAATGGCCAAAGGGAAATGATATTATTTGTCGATGGCCAAACTTATATTGTCCAATAATATTTTACATCCCATGGCTTGTGGGTGACAAAAACGATGTTTTCTAATAGCTCCTATGGCATGAACATTATAGAACTCATATTGTCTTCTTCCACCCATGACTTCTGTATGGCTAATCTGATATTTTCTTCTTCCTTCCTTAATTTGTATATGGCACCCTGATATTTTCTTCTTCTTCGCATGACCAAAACGATATTTTCTCCTCGCTTTCATGGCCTGCTGATGAAGGGGTGACAGATGCGGGTGGGGTGGGGGTGGAGGGGGGTGGGGGGGGGGGGTGGAGAGGGTGAAGGGGGCCAAGGGCGTGCTGCTGCGGACACAAGCTAAAGGTCAGTGTGACTGATTGCTTCGTCCGGTCGTCGCCTGGAACACCGGCCAACCAGCCAGTCATGGTGGGACACGGGGCTTAAGCACCCCACGTGGCACAAGGGATACAACGCACCCCCCCCCCCCCCATCCCCAACAACTCCCTTCCATCCCCTACCCGACCCGACCCCACCCAAGTCCCCTTGGTGTATGTATAACCCCACAATATTGCTGCAAAGTGGGCTTGATGATTAGGAGTAGGGACAACAGGCTGGGAAGGAGATGGCGAGAGGATGGTGGGGGGTGGTGGGGGATGGTGAAGGATGGCAGGCGGGGCGGCTGGTGCAAGGTTGGAGGATGGTGGGCGGTTGGGTGGGGGTGAGGCGGTCAGCCTCTACTACTGCAATGAGCGATCTTAGCCAACATGAATGCCCGCTGAGATATAAACAAAAAAAAGCCCTGCATGATTGCCATCGGCTCATCTCCTGCCCAGGCCGTGTTTACAAAACGATAGGAACGTGTTTGCAGGTCATCAAAATCCACGCAGCAGGGTTATAGGGAGCTAGCGCGCCGCGGCGCAAGGAAAGAACCAAGGAAAAAAACCCTCTCTCCACTAAACCGAACAGAGCATGGGACCTGAACGGCTATGGCAACAGAACAGCACAGCGTGCCTCCATGGCAACGGAACAGCACATCGAGCCTCTATGGCAACGGAAACATCGCGGGCAACTAACCGATTCGCCACTTCAACCTCCTGGTGGCGTCATTTGCATAGCTGCTGCCTCGCGGATAGGAGAATATCGCTGGGGGGTGGGCGCTTGGGTGTGTGGCAGAATGGAGGAGGGGGGTGGCTATTGGCGGAAGGTAAGGGTTGATGCTGGAGGGAGAAGGGGGAGGGGGAAGGGGTGGGGGGGGGGTTGCAAATAACCGCTACTCCATCAGGCAGAGCATTAAATACGGGCTCAATGTCGGCGGGTAATTTAACCGCCTCTCAACCGTGGATGCATATTCCCCGAGCCTCCCACGATCCCACCCCCCCCCCATCCAACACCCCCCGCGCCCAGGCCTTTTTGTCCAGGGCGTCGGGCGAGGTCACGGTCACCCGCCCAGCAATAGGGACCAATGGGAGGAGGGGGGGGGGTGTCGTGATTTATCCCGCCCCCAGGGTCCAGAGACCAGCGTAGTGGATGGGGGGGGGGGGGGGGTACCATGCCGCACGGTGGCGGTGACGTACACACATATGCCTACATGCCTTGGGCAGGATTTCGTCGGGATGCCTAATCCCGATGGCGTGTTCAATGTTACAGAGTGGAGAGAGGACAATGCCCTCTTCGCAAAAGAGGAGGCAACACCGATATGGGCATAAGTGCATTGATAGATATGTATCTACACATAATTCGCGATGGCCATGAATCTTGCCTCAGCGGCAAAGGCTCAAATTGTATAAACAAATGCCATAATGCCACATAATGATAAATACAATATTACACATTATACGGCTTTACTCTATCCATCATAAAGTATCAAAGAGAACCGATCAATGTTATACTCAGAATTTCTTTAGTATATAACGCTGTCGCCAGCCTAAGGTACAGTAAGGTGAGGCAGCTTTCAGCACATTGAACATTGGAGGTTATTGGTTCAAGTAGAAGTGCACAAGCAGTATCAATATTTAGGCTGTGTCAACCACGCCAGAGGGAAGGTTCACAGACAATGCCCCCCTCCCCCCCCTTCCGCCCCCCCCCCCCTCCCCCCTCTACTGCCTTGGCCGTCTGCTCCAAAGAGATATCGGAGTTTTCCCATCAATATACTAAGCTTATTTTACAAAACTGTCCCGCCACTTGCGAGGTCAGATTATCGGGCAATTACAGTGGGGTCTCCATAAGGGTACAATACAGCGGGGTCTGTACGAGAGCACAATACAGTGGGGTCTCTATAAGGTTACAATACAGCGGGGTCTGTACGAGGGCACATTACAGTGGGGCCTCTATAAGGGTACATTACAGTGGGGTCTCTATAAGGGTACATTACAGTGGGGTCTCTATAAGGGTACAATACAGCAGGATATATACGAGGGCACATTACAGTGGGGTCTCTATAACGGTTCAATACAGCAGGGTATATACGAGGGCACATTACAGTGGGGTCTCTATAAGGGTACAATACCGCGGTGTCGGTACGAGAGCACATTACAGTGTGGTCTCTATAAGGGTACAATACAGTGGGGTCTGTACGAGAGCACATTACAGTGGGGTCTCTATAAGGGTACAATACAGCGGGGTCTGTACGAGAGCACATTACAGTGGGGTCTCTTTAAGGGTACAATACAGCGGGGTCTGTACGAGGGTACATTACAGTGGGGTCTCTATAAGGGTACATTACAGTGGGGTCTCTATAAGGGTACAATACAGCAGGGTATATACGAGGGCACATTACAGTGGGGTCTCTATAAGGGTACAATACCGCGGGGTCTCCATAAGGGTACAATACAGTGGGGTCTCTATAAGGGTACAATACAGTGGGGTCTGTACGAGGGTACATTACAGTGGGGTCTCTATAAGGGTACATTACAGTGGGGTCTCTATAAGGGTACAATACAGCGGGTCTGTACGAGGGCACATTACAGTGGGGTCTCTATAAGGGTACAATACCGCGGGGTCTGTACGAGGGCACATTACAGTGGGGTCTTTATAAGGGTACATTACAGTGGGGTCTCTATAAGGGTACAATACAGCAGGGTATATACGAGGGCACATTACAGTGGGGTCTCTATAAGGGTACAATACCGCGGGGTCTCTATAAGGGTACAATACCGCGGGGTCTCTATAAGGGTACAATACAGTGGGGTCTCTATAAGGGTACAATACAGTGGGGTCTCTATAAGGGTACATTACAGTGGGATCTCTATAAGGGTACAATACAGCGGGGTCTCTATAAGGGTACAATACAGTGGGGTCTCTATAACGGTACAATACAGTGGGGTCTCTATAAGGGTACAGAACAGTGGGGTCTCTATAAGGGTACAATACAGCGGGGATCTATAAGGGTACAATACAGTAGGGTCTCTATAAGGGTACAATACAGTGGGGTCTCTATAAGGGTACATTACAGTGGGGTCTCTATAAGGTTACAATACAGCGGGGTCTGTACGAGGGCACATTACAGTGGGGTCTCTATAAGGGTACCTTACAGTGGGGTCTCTATAACGGTACAATACAGTGGGGTCTCTATAAGGGTACCTTACAGTGGGTCTCTATAATGGTACAATACAGTGGGGTCTCTATAACGGTACAATACAGTGGGGTCTCTATAAGGGTACCTTACAGTAGGGTCTCTATAATGGTACAATACAGTGGGGTCTCTATAAGGGTACAATACAGTGGGGTCTCTATAAGGGTACCTTACAGTGGGGTCTCTATAATGGTACAATACAGCGAGTTCTCTACGAGGGCACATTACGGAGGTACCGATCAGAGTACGTGCGCACCTCGCCTCCACCGACACAAAGTCCCACTCGTCTTTACCTGCATTACGACTGTCATTCTGGTAACATAACCCATGTCACAGGCTACATTAAGTCTTCGATCGGTTGCAACAGCAAATCGATGACCTGGATAACGACACAAAACTGCAGAGTAGGACACGAAAGTTCCCGACGCTAATACAATCCGTGACAAAGTGGACGGCTTAAAGACCAGTGCTTCGATCCCGGCTTAACACAGTCTTCAATGGCTTCCACCATCTCTTTGACAACCACATACCTCTTGCTTTTATAGACTCGGAATGATTTCCAGCAACTCTTTGACAACCAATAACTCTTGCTCTTATAGGCAGTCTCGGAACGGATCTAGCGGTGGACATCCGACCGGGAACAAGGTCATGGAGAGGAAGAGGTGGAGGAAAAACAGGAAACTGAATAGGGAGGAAGTGGAGGGATGGGTGGTGCTTTAGATCCATAATGAACCGTCTGTTTGGCGTCTAGGTAGCTGGTGGCCAATCGACTTGGTGAGATGCTTTGTCACACAATAGTGCCCATCCCAGTCAACTTGACATCGCTAAAATAGTATGGACAGTAGACAATATGCCCAGACAATATCAACCGCAGATTTCTGCAGTCGATTCGGGCGATTGCAGTATTTCTTCGGCTGCCGCCGTGGTCTAAATCCATGGGTTAGCCGACACAGATGGCCTCCTTCCCGAGAGAGGAAGACGTGCTAAGATTTCACGCTTGAACTTTTTGGGCCAAATTGTGTCCTATGCGTTGCTTCCTTGTGCTTTATCTGTAAATTTTGTCTTTAGAGAAGATCGATGTGTTGTCACAAAGTTTTCCGATATACATCGGAGCGCGATTCTCATGGTAACAGTGAGGTGGGATACATGCAGCATTAGTGATCCATGTGACTATGATACGTGTGATAGTGAGATATACGTGCTGAGATATACGATACGTGTAAATCATGTGATCGTGAGATACGTGTGATCGTGAGATACGTGTGATGGTGAGATACGTGTGATCGTGAGATACGTGTGATCGTGAGATACGTGTGATGGTGAGATACGTGTGATCGTGAGATACGTGTGATGGTGAGATACGTGTGATCGTGAGATACGTGTGATGGTGAGATACGTGTGATGGTGAGATACGTGTGATCGTGAGATACGTGTGATGGTGAGATACGTGTGATGGTGAGATACGTGTGATGGTGAGATACGTGTGATCGTGAGATACGTGTGATCGTGAGATTCGTGAGATACGTGTGATCGTGAGATACGTGTGATGGTGAGATACGTGTGATCGTGAGATACGTGTGATCGTGAGATACGTGTGATGGTGAGATACGTGTGATCGTGGGATACGTGTGATGGTGAGATACGTGTGATGGTGAGATACGTGTGATGGTGAGATACGTGTGATCGTGAGATACGTGTGATCGTGAGATACGTGTGATCGTGAGATACGTGTGATCGTGAGATATGTGTGATCGTGAGATACGTGTGATAGATGTGAGAGATGCATGTGTTCGTGTTTCATTATCTCGCACAAGCGTATAGGCTTAGGCTTCGGCTTCAGCTTTTGTCATATCTTATAGCGTTATATCGTCTACTTTTACCGCTACAATGTATTATGCAACCTCTTTATATGACAATAAAGATAATATTATACATCTAATAGTGTGATACAAGTCATAGTGAGATACATGTGATAGTGAGATATGTATGATCGTGAGATACATGTGATCGTGGGATACATGTGATCGTGAGATACATGTGATCGTGAGATACATGTGATCGTGAGATACATGTGATCGTGAGATACATGTGCTCGTGAGATACATGTGATCGTGAGATACATGTGACACATAAAAGCCGCCCGCCATGTGCCATAAGGTTAACCGGTCGCCAGCAGACATGCAGAGTGTCTGTTCAGCCCCCCTGCTCAATGCATTGTATGGGTAAGACAGCCACTAATCTGTACTGCCATAAAACGATGGCCATTTGGCCAAGGAGGTAAGTACGTCGTCAGACCACATTAACTAGGCTGTAAACCCCTCATGAAGACTGGCCGACTGAACCACTCCCCGGGCCGACATACGTTATAACCGGTAGTCCGCCTCGCCCGTCTCCCTCACGGCATAATGTCGACGGTCCCTGACCACAATGCAACGCGCTCACTTTAAAGGTTAATCGCGCCACCCAAGGTAAGCCGGCTTAGGGCTAAGTCACCAGTTTTTTTCTTCATCTCATATATGGACTCCTGAGGCAAGGTTTTGAACGAGGTTTTCCTATGGGGACGCCAGCAAGCAGTGACGTATGAGTGGCGACATACCCCGTGACCTGTTGCCAAGTCACCGACAGCCGGCAATCAACAGGGCTATAGATCATCTTCCATAGCCGCCATGTTTCTGGGTAAAAACAGCCGCCCGCCTTGTTCGGCTCAACGCAGCCGCGGTCACGGCGATTTTTTTTCCCCGCCCAAACGAAAGTGTGAAATAGTCGTCTGCTTGCATAATCGAGCAGGCTGTCGCGTGGGATGGGGGTGGGGGTGGGGATGGGTGTCAGACGTATCCTTGGTCCCCGGTGTCACCGAGACACGGCCTGAGAGGTTTCCACCCAGATCCGACCCCCGGGTCACGTTAAACGCGGCAACAGAAACACATACATATCTGGATTGTCCCTGGGAGACCCGGAAGCTGGTTTTGACAAGCCGCCTTTAACATATGTTTTCGCTACGGAGCGGAATGCCGGTGGGTATTGGATGGGGTGGGGAAGGGGAAGGGGTGACGTAGGGTAAGGTATGGGAAGGGGTGGGGGGAAGGGAAGGGGTTAGCCCATGGGACTTCCCAGCAGCAACAAACCCGGGTTTGATATTGACGTCGGCGGTAGTTGTTTACCCCCCCCCCACCCCCTCACACCCGCCACCACCACCATATCTTGCATCTTAGCATCCCAGGGGGTTAGATGACCTAGTTTTAACCCCATTCCTGTCTAGCTCTGAAGGTGGCCTAAGTCGTAAACACATAAATTCCATGCATTCATTCATACCCGCAACAGCAGCGCCAAAACAAAGGAAGGAAGCGTGAAGGGAGTGGCGCTTCTGCATATGCGAGATATTTTCCTGTCCTCTTCAACATTATACATGGTTGTTGACGTCCGAACTCAACGACGCATGACGCCTATAATCGCACTGGCTGCATTTTTGGTCCCTCTTATTTATTATACACTGATTGTCTATGAACAAGCTCCGAGGTTGGTTGGCCCGCCAGGTACAAAAGACTTGCCCCCTGTAAATGTTCCATTCATACTCATACTTGTATTGCCCATTGCTTGATCATCGAAAGACGAGTCAGTTTCAGTCATATATTTATAAATTTCTTTCTGAGATGCAATGGCGACAGAACTCGGATGGTAAATGCCACATTGTTGGATAATCCGACAATCGACAAATGTGATTTTTATTTTGACGTTTTTATTTATTTATTTATTTTATGATGATCGGCCGGAAGCATATCGGCAAAATAATATAAAAGATGGTAATATATTTACTGTAATGACACTTTGTCATAATAATAATGTCTTTACCATAACGACATTTTGTCATAAAGATAATTTATTTATCATAATGACATTTTACACTGCCACATGTTATTGGAATAATGACGAAGCGTCTGCAATCATAGGATGAACACAAAGAACTCTTGATGGCTAGACATCGATTTTACGTTTTTCCACAAGATATCATCTGAAGTTCCTCGTACCCAAGTCCACCTCCCCCCCCCCCCACCACCACCATCACATACACACACCCAATGGACTAAATTACGAGCGATGTCCAATAGCCACAGACACTGGGCAAATGGAATAAGCGCTGGAAATGCTTTTATGCACATGAAGACTAAATAGAACAAAGCACGCTCGAGGAGCAATGTAACGCCAGAAGGTCAAGTTTTAAGGTCAAACTGGATTGTTTCCTTGGCGCGTTGGGTGCAGCATCGCATCTACGGGGAACATCTCAAGGAGGCGAGGGGAATCAGCGGCCTCACTTGGCTCATCTCTGGCTCTTCATCTATCACACAGGGCCGCCCCGATAGGTCAGTGGGTTAGAACGGTCGCATTGAGCGCTCTGGCCGCCTAAGAGCCTAACGGCACGTGGATCGGTGGTTCGAGCCCCGCTGTGGCCATGTCTGTGTGGTCGCAGGATAAAGATCCCATGTCCTCCTTCGCAAAGAGTAGGCGGTTACCTCGGGGACATTCTTCCCTTCTTTTCTCCTATTGACGCGATATGACCAGAATTGGTTAAAGCGTCCTGAATATACAACCAATCATCCAGCACATAATTCTGTTAGACAATGTTTAGTATTTGATTACAAGACACGACGCTGCAGATCTAATATTTGGCGCGCTACCCAAATGCTTCGGGACTGACCAGCTCTGTTGGCTCCAGAAAACGTGACGCACATGACGTGACGTGACGTCATAAATCACACATAAACGTTAAATGCATCGACTCTCGCCGCTCGCACTGACAACCCGTTGGTTGACCTTATCGTGGACGGTAGCCCCAATATGTCTGCCAGTCCAGACGGCGTTGGCCGACCGACCAAGGTTTGTCTGCCAGGGACAACGTCATGGCGCGTGTGTACGTCATCCCCCGACACATCCACACACACTCCACCTTCACCCCCCTCCCCGCTTCCCCTACCCCTACGCCACCATGTCTGCTACGAATCACCGAGACTGGGATGCAAAAAGACTTTTGACAACCAATGCTTCGTCAACACGCGCCCCCCTCCCCCCAACCCCCTCACCCCGCCAAACACCCCACTCCTTCAACTCCCCGCCCCCTCCATCCAACCCCGACCCCGCCATCGTCGACCGCAGCTGCCAGAGAAGACAACTCATCTCAGGTTCCTTTATGTTGGATCTGGACCACACACGAGAACGGATTCCACAAGACATGACACCATCCCATCCACGGTCATCCAGCCAGGTCAGGGGGGTGGAGACACTACCAGGGACACTGACCCACAGAGACAAGGAGAGGGCCACTGTCTCTAAACGGGGCGAGGCACTGACCCACAGAGACAAGGGGAGGGCCACTGTCTCTACACGGGGCGGGGCACTGACCCACAGAGACAAGGGGAGGGCCACTGTCTCTACACGGGGCGGGGCACTGACCCACAGAGACAAGGGGAGGGCCACTGTCTCTACACGGGGCTGGGCACTGACCCACAGAGACAAGGGGAGGGCCACTGTCTCTACACGGGGCGGGGCACTGACCCACAGAGACAAGGGGAGGGCCACTGTCTCTAAACGGGGCGGGGCACTGACCCACAGAGACAAGGGGAGGGCCACTGTCTCTACACGGGGCGGGGCACTGACCCACAGAGACAAGGGGAGGGCCACTGTCTATACACGGGGCGGGGCACTGACCCACAGAGACAAGGGGAGGGCCACTGTCTCTACAAGGGGCGGGGCACTGACCCATAGAGACAAAGGGAGGGTCACTGTCTCTACACGGGGCGGGGCACTGACCCACAGAGACAAGGGGAGGGCCACTGTCTCTACACGGGGCTGGGCACTGACCCACAGAGACAGGGGGAGGGCCACTGTCTCTAAACGGGGCTGGGCACTGACCCACAGAGACAAGGGGAGGGCCACTGTCTCTACACGGGGCGGGGCACTGACCCACAGAGACAAGGGGAGGGCCACTGTCTCTACACGGGGCGGGGCACTGACCCACAGAGACAAGGGGAGGGCCACTGTCTCTACACGGGACTGGGCACTGACCCACAGAGACAAGGGGAGGGCCACTGTCTCTACACGGGGCGGGGCACTGACCCACAGAGACAAGGGGAGGGCCACTGTCTCTACACGGGGCGGGGCACTGACCCACAGAGACAAGGGGAGGGCCACTGTGTCTACACGGGGCTGGGCACTGACCCACAGAGACAAGGGGAGGGCCACTGTCTCTACACGGGGCGGGGCACTGACCCACAGAGACAGGGGGAGGGCCACTGTCTCTACACGGGACTGGGCACTGACCCACAGAGACAAGGGGAAGGCCACTGTCTCTAAACGGGGCGGGGCATTGACCCACAGAGACAAGGGGAGGGCCACTGTCTCTACACGGGGCGGGGCACTGACCAACAGAGACAAGGGGAGGGCCACTGTCTCTACACGGGGCGGGGCACTGACCCACAGAGACAAGGGGAGGGCCACTGTCTCTACACGGGGCGGGGCACTGACCCACAGAGACAAGGGGAGGGCCACTGTCTCCACACGGGGCGGGGCACTGACCCACAGAGACAGGGGGAGGGCCACTGTCCCTACACGGGACTGGGCACTGACCCACAGAGACAAGGGGAGGGCCACTGTCTCTACATGGGGCTGGGCACTGACCCACACAGACAAGGGGGGCCCGAGTCTCTGAACGGGGTAGGGCAATGACCCACAGAGAGAAGGGGAGGGCCACTGTCTCTACATGGGGCGGGGCACTGACCCACAGAGACAAGGGGAGGGCCACTGTCTCCACACGGGGCGGGGCACTGACCCACAGAGACAGGGGGAGGGCCACTGTCCCTACACGGGGCTGGGCAATGACCCACAGAGACAAGGGGAGGGCCACTGTCTCTACACGGGGCGGGGCACTGACCCACAGAGACAGGGGGAGGGCCACTGTCCCTACACGGGGCTGGGCACTGACCCACAGAGACAAGGGGAGGGCCACTGTCTCTACACGGGACTGGGCACTGACCCACAGAGACAAGGGGAAGGCCACTGTCCCTACACGGGGCGGGGCACTGACCCACAGAGACAAGGGGAGGGCCACTGTCTCTACATGGGGCGGGGCACTGACCCACAGAGACAAGGCGAGGGCCATTGTGTCTACACGGGGCGGGGCACTGACCCACACAGACAAGGGGAGGGCCACTGTCTCTACACGGGGCGGGGCACTGACCCACAGAGACAAGGGGAGGGCCACTGTCTCTACACGGGGCTGGGCACTGACCCACAGAGACAAGGGGAGGGCCACTGTCTCTACACGGGGCGGGGCACTGACCCACAGAGACAAGGGGAGGGCCACTGTCTCTACACGGGGCTGGGCACTGACCCACAGAGACAAGGGGAGGGCCACTGTTTCTAAACGGGGCTGGGCACTGACCCACAGAGACAAGGGGAGGGCCACTGTCTCTACACGGGGCTGGGCACTGACCCACAGAGACAAGGGGAGGGCCACTGTCTCTACACGGGGCGGGGCACTGACCCACAGAGACAAGGGGAGGGCCATTGTGTCTACACGGGGCGGGGCACTGACCCACACAGACAAGGGGAGGGCCACTGTCTCTACACGGGGCGGGGCACTGACCCACAGAGACAAGGGGAGGGCCACTGTCTCTACACGGGGCTGGGGACTGACCCACACAGACAAGGGGAGGGCCACTGTCTCTACACGGGGCGGGGCACTGACCCACAGAGACAAGGGGAGGGCCACTGTCTCTACACGGGGCTGGGCACTGACCCACAGAGACAAGGGGAGGGCCACTGTCTCTACACGGGACTGGGCACTGACCCACAGAGACAAGGGGAGGGCCACTGTCTCTACATGGGGCTGGGCACTGACCCACAGAGACAAGGGGAGGGCCACTGTTTCTAAACGGGGCTGGGCACTGACCCACACAGACAAGGGGGGGCCCGAGTCTCTAAACGGGGCAGGGCAATGACCCACAGAGAAAAGGGGAGGGCCACTGTCTCTACATGGGGCGGGACACTGACCCACACCGAAAAGGGGAGGGCCACTGTCTCTACATGGGGCGGGGCACTGACCCACAGAGACAAGGCGAGGGCCATTGTGTCTACACGGGGCGGGGCACTGACCCACACAGACAAGGGGAGGGCCACTGTCTCTACACGGGGCTGGGCACTGACCCACAGAGACCAGGGGAGGGCCACTGTCTCTACATGGGGCTGGGCACTGACCCACACAGACAAGGGGGGCCCGAGTCTCTGAACGGGGTAGGGCAATGACCCACAGAGAGAAGGGGAGGGCCACTGTCTCTACATGGGGCGGGGCACTGACCCACAGAGACAAGGGGAGGGCCACTGTCTCCACACGAGGCGGGGCACTGACCCACAGAGACAGGGGGAGGGCCACTGTCCCTACACGGGGCTGGGCAATGACCCACAGAGACAAGGGGAGGGCCACTGTCTCTACACGGGGCGGGGCACTGACCCACAGAGACAGGGGGAGGGCCACTGTCCCTACACGGGGCTGGGCACTGACCCACAGAGACAAGGGGAGGGCCACTGTCTCTACACGGGACTGGGCACTGACCCACAGAGACAAGGGGAGGGCCACTGTCCCTACACGGGGCGGGGCACTGACCCACAGAGACAAGGGGAGGGCCACTGTCTCTACATGGGGCGGGGCACTGACCCACAGAGACAAGGCGAGGGTCATTGTGTCTACACGGGGCGGGGCACTGACCCACACAGACAAGGGGAGGGCCACTGTCTCTACACGAGGCGGGGCACTGACCCACAGAGACAAGGGGAGGGCCACTGTCTCTACACGGGGCTGGGCACTGACCCACAGAGACAAGGGGAGGGCCACTGTCTCTACACGGGGCGGGGCACTGACCCACAGAGACAAGGGGAGGGCCACTGTCTCTACACGGGGCTGGGCACTGACCCACAGAGACAAGGGGAGGGCCACTGTTTCTAAACGGGGCTGGGCACTGACCCACAGAGACAAGGGGAGGGCCACTGTCTCTACACGGGGCTGGGCACTGACCCACAGAGACAAGGGGAGGGCCACTGTCTCTACACGGGGCTGGGCACTGACCCACAGAGACAAGGGGAGGGCCATTGTGTCTACACGGGGCGGGGCACTGACCCACACAGACAAGGGGAGGGCCACTGTCTCTACACGGGGCGGGGCACTGACCCACAGAGACAAGGGGAGGGCCACTGTCTCTACACGGGGCTGGGCACTGACCCACACAGACAAGGGGAGGGCCACTGTCTCTACACGGGGCGGGGCACTGACCCACAGAGACAAGGGGAGGGCCACTGTCTCTACACGGGGCTGGGCACTGACCCACAGAGACAAGGGGAGGGCCACTGTCTCTACACGGGACTGGGCACTGACCCACAGAGACAAGGGGAGGGCCACTGTCTCTACATGGGGCTGGGCACTGACCCACAGAGACAAGGGGAGGGCCACTGTTTCTAAACGGGGCTGGGCACTGACCCACACAGACAAGGGGGGGCCCGAGTCTCTAAACGGGGCAGGGCAATGACCCACAGAGAAAAGGGGAGGGCCACTGTCTCTACATGGGGCGGGACACTGACCCACACCGAAAAGGGGAGGGCCACTGTCTCTACATGGGGCGGGGCACTGACCCACAGAGACAAGGCGAGGGCCATTGTGTCTACACGGGGCGGGGCACTGACCCACACAGACAAGGGGAGGGCCACTGTCTCTACACGGGGCTGGGCACTGACCCACAGAGACAAGGGGAGGGCCACTGTCTCTACACGGGGCGGGGCACTGACCCACAGAGACAAGGGGAGGGCCACTGTCTCTACACGGGGCTGGGCACTGACCCACACAGACAAGGGGAGGGCCACTGTCTCTACACGGGGCGGGGCACTGACCCACAGAGACAAGGGGAGGGCCACTGTCTCTACACGGGGCTGGGCACTGACCCACAGAGACAAGGGGAGGGCCACTGTCTCTACACGGGACTGGGCACTGACCCACAGAGACAAGGGGAGGGCCACTGTCTCTACATGGGGCGGGGCACTGACCCACAGAGACAAGGGGAGGGCCACTGTTTCTAAACGGGGCTGGGCACTGACCCACACAGACAAGGGGGGGCCCGAGTCTCTAAACGGGGCAGGGCAATGACCCACAGAGAAAAGGGGAGGGCCACTGTCTCTACATGGGGCGGGACACTGACCCACACCGAAAAGGGGAGGGCCACTGTCTCTAAACGGGGCTGGGCACTGCCCCACAGAGACAAGGGGAGGGCCACTGTCTCTACACGGGGCGGGGCATTGACCCACAGAGACAAGGGGAGGGCCACTGTCTCTACACGGGGCGGGGCACTGACCCACAGAGACAAGGGGAGGGCCACTGTCTCTACATGGGGCGGGACACTGACCCACACCGAAAAGGGGAGGGCCACTGTCTCTAAACGGGGCTGGGCACTGACCCACAGAGACAAGGGGAGGGCCACTGTCTCTACACGGGGCTGGGCACTGACCCACAGAGACAAGGGGAGGGCCACTGTTTCTAAACGGGGCGGGGCACTGACCCACAGAGACAAGGGGAGGCCACTGTTTCTAAACGGGGCTGGGCACTGACCAACAGAGACAAGGGGAGGGCCACTGTCTCTATATGGGGCTGGGCACTGACCCACAGAGACAAGGGGAGGGCTACTGTCTCTACACGGGGCTGGGCACTGACCCACAGAGACAAGGGGAGGGCCACTGTCTCTACACGGGGCGGGGCACTGACCCACAGAGACAAGGGGAGGGCCACTGTCTCTACACGGGGCGGGGCACTGACCCACAGAGACAAGGGGACGGCCACTGTCTCTACACGGGGCGGGGCACTGACCCACAGAGACAAGGGGAGGGCCACTGTCCCTACACGGGGCGGGGCACTGACCCACAGAGACAAGGGGAGGGCCACTGTCTCTATATGGGGCTGGGCACTGACCCACAGAGACAAGGGGAGGGCTACTGTCTCTACACGGGGCTGGGCACTGACCCACAGAGACAAGGGGAGGGCCACTGTCTCTACACGGGGCGGGGCACTGACCCACAGAGACAAGGGGAGGGCCACTGTCTCTACATGGGGCTGGGCACTGACCCACAGAGACAAGGGGAGGGCCACTGTCTCTACACGGGGCGGGGCACTGACCCAGAGACAAGGGGAGGGCCACTGTCTCTACACGGGGCGGGGCACTGACCCACAGAGACAAGGGGAGGGCCACTGTCTCTACACGGGGCGGGGCACTGACCCACAGAGACAAGGGGAGGGCCACTGTCTCTACACGGGGCGGGGCACTGACCCACAGAGACAAGGGGAGGGCCACTGTCTCTAAAAGGGGCTGGGCACTGACCCACAGAGACAACGGGGGGGGGCCACTGTCTCTAAACGGGGCGGGGCACTGACCCACAGAGACAAGGGGAGGGCCACTGTCTCTACACGGGGCGGGGCACTGACCCACACAGACAAGGGGAGGGTCACTGTCTCTAAACGGGGCTGGGCACTGACCCACAGAGACAAGGGGAGGGCCACTGTCTCTACACGGGGCGGGGCACTGACCCACAGAGACAGGGGGAGGGCCACTGTCTCTACACGGGGCGGGGCACTGACCCACAGAGACAAGGGGAGGGCCACTGTCTCTACATGGGGCGGGGCACTGACCCACAGAGACAAGGGGAGGGCCACTGTTTCTAAACGGGGCTGGGCACTGACCCACACAGACAAGGGGAGGGCCACTGTCTCTAAACGGGGCGGGGCATTGACCCACAGAGACAAGGGGAGGGCCACTGTCTCTACACGGGGCGGGGCACTGACCAACAGAGACAAGGGGAGGGCCACTGTCTCTACACGGGGCGGGGCACTGACCCACACAGACAAGGGGAGGGTCACTGTCTCTAAACGGGGCTGGGCACTGACCCACAGAGACAAGGGGAGGGCCACTGTCTCTACACGGGGCGGGGCACTGACCCACAGAGACAGGGGGAGGGCCACTGTCTCTACACGGGGCGGGGCACTGACCCACAGAGACAAGGGGAGGGCCACTGTCTCTACATGGGGCGGGGCACTGACCCACAGAGACAAGGGGAGGGCCACTGTTTCTAAACGGGGCTGGGCACTGACCCACACAGACAAGGGGGGCCTGAGTCTCTAAACGGGGCGGGGCATTGACCCACAGAGACAAGGGGAGGGCCACTGTCTCTATATGGGGCTGGGCACTGACCAACAGAGACAAGGGGAGGGCCGCTGTCTCTAAACGGGGCGGGGCAATGACCCACAGAGAAAAGGGGAGGGCCACTGTCTCTACACGGGGCGGGGCACTGACCCACACAGACAAGGGGAGGGCCACTGTCTCGACACGGGGCGGGGCACTGACCCACAGAGACAAGGGGAGGGCCACTGTCTCTAAACGGGGCGGGGCAATGACCCACAGAGAAAAGGGGAGGGCCACTGTCTCTACATGGGGCGGGGCACTGACCCACAGAGACAAGGGGAGGGCCACTGTCTCTACACGGGGCGGGGCACTGACCCACAGAGACAAGGGAAGGGCCACTGTCTCTACACGGGGCGGGGCACTGACCCACAGAGACAAGGGGAGGGCCACTGTCTCTACACGGGGCGGGGCACTGACCCACAGAGACAAGGGGAGGGCCACTGTCTCTACACGGGGCGGGGCACTGACCCACAGAGACAAGGGAAGGGCCACTGTCTCTACACGGGGCTGGGCACTGACCCACACAGACAAGGGGAGGGCCACTGTCTCTACACGGGGCGGGGCACTGACCCACACAGACAAGGGGAGGGCCACTGTCTCTACACGGGGCGGGGCACTGACCCACACAGACAAGGGGAGGGCCACTGTCTCTACACGGGGCGGGGCACTGACCCACAGAGACAAGGGGAGGGCCACTGTCTCTAAACGGGGCGGGGCAATGACCCACAGAGAAAAGGGGAGGGCCACTGTCTCTACATGGGGCGGGGCACTGACCCACAGAGACAAGGGGAGGGCCACTGTCTCTACACGGGGCTGGGCACTGACCCACAGAGACAAGGGGAGGGCCACTGTCTCTACACGGGGCTGGGCACTGACCCACAGAGACAAGGGGAGGGCCACTGTCTCTACACGGGGCGGGGCACTGACCCACAGAGACAAGGGGAGGGCCACTCTCTCTACACGGGGCGGGGCACTGACCCACAGAGACAAGGGGAGGGCCACTGTCTCTACACGGGGCGGGGCACTGACCCACAGAGACAAGGGGAGGGCCACTGTCTCTACACGGGGCGGGGCACTGACCCACAGAGACAAGGGGAGGGCCACTGTCTCTACACGGGGCGGGGCACTGACCCACAGAGACAAGGGGAGGGCCACTGTTTCTAAACGGGGCTGGGCACTGACCCACAGAGACAAGGGGAGGGCCACTGTCTCTACACGGGGCGGGGCACTGACCCACAGAGACAAGGGGAGGGCCACTGTCTCTACACGGGGCGGGGCACTGACCCACAGAGACAAGGGGAGGGCCACTGTTTCTAAACGGGGCTGGGCACTGACCAACAGAGACAAGGGGAGGGCCACTGTCTCCACACGGGGCGGGGCACTGACCCACAGAGACAAGGGGAGGGCCACTGTCTCTACATGGGGCGGGGCACTGACCCACAGAGACAAGGGGAGGGCCACTGTTTCTAAACGGGGCTGGGCACTGACCAACAGAGACAAGGGGAGGGCCACTGTCTCTACACGGGGCGGGGCACTGACCCACAGAGACAAGGGGAGGGCCACTGTCTCTACACGGGGCGGGGCACTGACCCACAGAGACAAGGGGAGGGCCACTGTCTCTATATGGGGCTGGGCACTGACCCACAGAGACAAGGGGAGGGCCACTGTCTCTACACGGGGCTGGGCACTGACCCACAGAGACAAGGGGAGGGCCACTGTCTCCACACGGGGCGGGGCACTGACCCACAGAGACAAGGGGAGGGCCACTGTCTCTACATGGGGCTGGGCACTGACCCACAGAGACAAGGGGAGGGCCACTGTCTCTACACGGGGCGGGGCACTGACCCACAGAGACAAGGGGAGGGCCACTGTCTCTACACGGGGCGGGGCACTGACCCACAGAGACAAGGGGAGGGCCACTGTCTCTACACGGGGCGGGGCACTGACCCACAGAGACAAGGGGAGGGCCACTGTCTCTACACGGGGCGGGGCACTGACCCACAGAGACAAGGGGAGGGCCACTGTCTCTAAAAGGGGCTGGGCACTGACCCACAGAGACAACGGGGGGGGGGGGCCACTGTCTCTAAACGGGGCTGGGCACTGACCCACAGAGACAAGGGGAGGGCCACGGTCTCTACACGGGGCGGGGCACTGACCCACAGAGACAGGGGGAGGGCCACTGTCTCTACACGGGGCGGGGCACTGACCCACAGAGACAAGGGGAGGGCCACTGTCTCTACATGGGGCGGGGCACTGACCCACAGAGACAAGGGGAGGGCCACTGTTTCTAAACGGGGCTGGGCACTGACCCACACAGACAAGGGGAGGGCCACTGTCTCTAAACGGGGCGGGGCATTGACCCACAGAGACAAGGGGAGGGCCACTGTCTCTACACGGGGCGGGGCACTGACCAACAGAGACAAGGGTAGGGCCACTGTCTCTACACGGGGCGGGGCACTGACCCACAGAGACAAGGGGAGGGCCACTGTCTCTAAACGGGGCGGGGCAATGACCCACAGAGAAAAGGGGAGGGCCACTGTCTCTACATGGGGCGGGGCACTGACCCACAGAGACAAGGGGAGGGCCACTGTCTCTACACGGGGCGGGGCACTGACCCACAGAGACAAGGGAAGGGCCACTGTCTCTACACGGGGCGGGGCACTGACCCACAGAGACAAGGGGAGGGCCACTGTCTCTACACGGGGCGGGGCACTGACCCACAGAGACAAGGGGAGGGCCACTGTCTCTACACGGGGCGGGGCACTGACCCACAGAGACAAGGGAAGGGCCACTGTCTCTACACGGGGCTGGGCACTGACCCACACAGACAAGGGGAGGGCCACTGTCTCTACACGGGGCGGGGCACTGACCCACACAGACAAGGGGAGGGCCACTGTCTCTACACGGGGCGGGGCACTGACCCACAGAGACAAGGGGAGGGCCACTGTCTCTAAACGGGGCGGGGCAATGACCCACAGAGAAAAGGGGAGGGCCACTGTCTCTACATGGGGCGGGGCACTGACCCACAGAGACAAGGGGAGGGCCACTGTCTCTACACGGGGCTGGGCACTGACCCACAGAGACAAGGGGAGGGCCACTGTCTCTACACGGGGCTGGGCACTGACCCACAGAGACAAGGGGAGGGCCACTGTCTCTACACGGGGCGGGGCACTGACCCACAGAGACAAGGGGAGGGCCACTCTCTCTACACGGGGCGGGGCACTGACCCACAGAGACAAGGGGAGGGCCACTGTCTCTACACGGGGCGGGGCACTGACCCACAGAGACAAGGGGAGGGCCACTGTCTCTACACGGGGCGGGGCACTGACCCACAGAGACAAGGGGAGGGCCACTGTCTCTACACGGGGCGGGGCACTGACCCACAGAGACAAGGGGAGGGCCACTGTTTCTAAACGGGGCTGGGCACTGACCCACAGAGACAAGGGGAGGGCCACTGTCTCTACACGGGGCGGAGCACTGACCCACAGAGACAAGGGGAGGGCCACTGTCTCTACACGGGGCGGGGCACTGACCCACAGAGACAAGGGGAGGGCCACTGTTTCTAAACGGGGCTGGGCACTGACCAACAGAGACAAGGGGAGGGCCACTGTCTCCACACGGGGCGGGGCACTGACCCACAGAGACAAGGGGAGGGCCACTGTCTCTACATGGGGCGGGGCACTGACCCACAGAGACAAGGGGAGGGCCACTGTTTCTAAACGGGGCTGGGCACTGACCAACAGAGACAAGGGGAGGGCCACTGTCTCTACACGGGGCGGGGCACTGACCCACAGAGACAAGGGGAGGGCCACTGTCTCTACACGGGGCGGGGCACTGACCCACAGAGACAAGGGGAGGGCCACTGTCTCTATATGGGGCTGGGCACTGACCCACAGAGACAAGGGGAGGGCCACTGTCTCTACACGGGGCTGGGCACTGACCCACAGAGACAAGGGGAGGGCCACTGTCTCCACACGGGGCGGGGCACTGACCCACAGAGACAAGGGGAGGGCCACTGTCTCTACATGGGGCTGGGCACTGACCCACAGAGACAATGGGAGGGCCACTGTCTCTACACGGGGCGGGGCACTGACCCACAGAGACAAGGGGAGGGCCACTGTCTCTACACGGGGCGGGGCACTGACCCACAGAGACAAGGGGAGGGCCACTGTCTCTACACGGGGCGGGGCACTGACCCACAGAGACAAGGGGAGGGCCACTGTCTCTACACGGGGCGGGGCACTGACCCACAGAGACAAGGGGAGGGCCACTGTCTCTAAAAGGGGCTGGGCACTGACCCACAGAGACAACGGGGGGGGGGCCACTGTCTCTAAACGGAGCTGGGCACTGACCCACAGAGACAGGGGGAGGGCCACTGTCTCTACACGAGGCGGGGCACTGACCCACAGAGACAGGGGGAGGGCCACTGTCTCTACACGGGGCGGGGCACTGACCCACAGAGACAGGGGGAGGGCCACTGTCTCTACACGGGGCGGGGCACTGACCCACAGAGACAAGGGGAGGGTCACTGTCTCTAAACGGGGCTGGGCACTGACCCACAGAGACAAAGGGAGGGCCACTGTCTCTACACGGGGCGGGGCACTGACCCACAGAGACAAGGGGAGGGCCACTGTCTCTACACGGGGCGGGGCACTGACCCACAGAGACAAGGGGAGGGCCACTGTCTCTACACGGGGCGGGGCACTGACCCACAGAGATAAGGGGAGGGCCACTGTCTCTACACGGGGCTGGGCACTGACCCACAGAGACAAGGGGAGGGCCACTGTCTCTACACGGGGTGGGGCACTGACCCACAGAGACAAGGGGACGGCCACTGTCTCTACACGGGGCGGGGCACTGACCCACAGAGACAAGGGGAGGGCCACTGTCCCTACACGGGGCGGGGCACTGACCCACAGAGACAAGGGGAGGGCCACTGTCTCTATATGGGGCTGGGCACTGACCCACAGAGACAAGGGGAGGGCTACTGTCTCTACACGGGGCTGGGCACTGACCCACAGAGACAAGGGGAGGGCCACTGTCTCTACACGGGGCTGGGCACTGACCCACAGAGACAAGGGGAGGGCCACTGTCTCTACACGGGGCGGGGCACTGACCCACAGAGACAAGGGGAGGGCCACTGTCTCTACACGGGGCGGGGCACTGACCCACAGAGACAAGGGGAGGGCCACTGTCTCTACACGGGGCGGGGCACTGACCCACAGAGACAAGGGGAGGGCCACTGTCTCTACACGGGGCTGGGCACTGACCCACAGAGACAAGGGGAGGGCCACCGTCTCTACACGGGGCGGGGCACTGACCCACAGAGACAAGGGGAGGGCCACTGTCTCTACACGGGGCTGGGCACTGACCCACAGAGACAAGGGGAGGGCCACTGTCTCTACACGGGGCGGGGCACTGACCCACAGAGACAAGGGGAGGGCCACTGTCTCTACACGGGGCGGGGCACTGACCCACAGAGACAAGGGGAGGGCCACTGGCTCTACACGGGGCTGGGCACTGACCCACAGAGACAAGGGAAGGGCCACTGTCTCTACACGGGGCGGGGCACTGACCCACAGAGACAAGGGGAGGGCCACTGTCTCCACACGGGGCGGGGCACTGACCCACAGAGACAAGGGGAAGGCCACTGTCTCTACACGGGGCGGGGCACTGACCCACAGAGACAGGGGGAGGGCCACTGTCTCTACACGGGGCTGGGCACTGACCCACAGAGACAAGGGGAGGGCCACTGTCTCTACACGGGGCGGGGCACTGACCCACAGAGACAAGGGGGAGGGCCACTGTCTCTACACGGGGCGGGGCACTGACCCACAGAGACAAGGGGGAGGGCCACTGTCTCTACACGGGGCTGGGCACTGACCCACAGAGACAAGGGGAGGGCCACTGTCTCTACACGGGGCGGGGCACTGACCCACAGAGACAAGGGGAGTGCCACGGTCTCTACACGGGGCGGGGCACTGACCCACAGAGACAAGGGGAGGGCCACTGTCTCTACACGGGGCTGGGCACTGACCCACAGAGACAAAGGGAGGGCCACTGTCTCTACACGGGGCTGGGCACTGACCAACAGAGACAAGGGGAGGGCCACTGTCTCTACACGGGGCGGGGCACTGACCCACAGAGACAATGGGAGGGCCACTGTCTCTACACGGGGCTGGGCACTGACCCACAGAGACAAGGGGAGGGCCACTGTCTCTACACGGGGCGGGGCACTGACCCACACAGACAAGGGGAGGGCCACTGTCTCTACACGGGGCGGGGCACTGACCCACAGAGACAAGGGGAGGGCCACTGTCTCTACACGGGGCGGGGCACTGACCCACAGAGACACGGGGAGGGCCACTGTCTCTACACGGGGCGGGGCACTGACCCACAGAGACAAGGGGAGGGCCACTGTCTCTACACGGGGCGGGGCACTGACCCACAGAGACAAGGGGAGGGCCACTGTCTCTACACGGGGCGGGACACTGACCCACAGAGACAAGGGGAGGGCCACTGTCTCAACACGGGGCGGGGCACTAACCCACAGAGACAAGGGGAGGGCCACTGTCTCTACACGGGGCTGGGCACTGACCCACAGAGACAAGGGGAGGGCCACTGTCTCTACACAGAGCTGGGCACTGACCCACAGAGACAAGGGGACGGCCACTGTCTCCAAACGGGGCTGGGCACTGACCAACAGAGACAAGGGGAGGGTCACTGTCTCTAAACGGGGCTGGGCACTGACCCACAGAGACAAGGGGAGGGCCACTGTCTACACGGGGCGGGGCACTGACCCACAGAGACAGGGGGAGGGCCACTGTCTCTACACGGGGCGGGGCACTGACCCACAGAGACAAGGGGAGGGCCACTGCCTCTACACGGGGCGGGGCACTGACCCACAGAGACAGGGGGAGGGCCACTGTCTCTACACGGGGCGGGGCACTGACCCACAGAGACAAGGGGAGGGTCACTGTCTCTAAACGGGGCTGGGCACTGACCCACAGAGACAAGGGGAGGGCCACTGTCTACACGGGGCGGGGCACTGACCCACAGAGACAGTGGGAGGGCCACTGTCTCTACACGGGGCTGGGCACTGACCCACAGAGACAAGGGGAGGGCCACTGTCTCTACATGGGGCTGGGCACTGACCCACAGAGACAAGGGGAGGGCCACTGTCTCTACACGGGGCTGGGCACTGACCCACAGAGACAAGGGGAGGGCCACTGTCTCTACACGGGGCGGGGCACTGACCCACAGAGACAAGGGGAGGGCCACTGTCTCTACACGGGGCGGGGCACTGACCCACAGAGACAAGGGGAGGGCCACTGTCTCTACACGGGGCTGGGCACTGACCCACAGAGACAAGGGGAGGGCCACTGTCTCTACACGGGGCTGGGCACTGACCCACAGAGACAAGGGGAGGGCCACCGTCTCTACACGGGGCGGGGCACTGACCCACAGAGACAAGGGGAGGGCCACTGTCTCTACACGGGGCTGGGCACTGACCCACAGAGACAAGGGGAGGGCCACTGTCTCTACACGGGGCGGGGCACTGACCCACAGAGACAAGGGGAGGGCCACTGTCTCTACACGGGGCGGGGCACTGACCCACAGAGACAAGGGGAGGGCCACTGGCTCTACACGGGGCTGGGCACTGACCCACAGAGACAAGGGAAGGGCCACTGTCTCTACACGGGGCGGGGCACTGACCCACAGAGACAAGGGGAGGGCCACTGTCTCCACACGGGGCGGGGCACTGACCCACAGAGACAAGGGGAGGGCCACTGTCTCTACACGGGGCGGGGCACTGACCCACAGAGACAAGGGGAGGGCCACTGTCTCTACACGGGGCGGGGCACTGACCCACAGAGACAAGGGGAGGGCCACTGTCTCTACACGGGGCGGGGCACTGACCCACAGAGACAAGGGGAGGGCCACTGTCTCTACACGGGGCGGGGCACTGACCCACAGAGACAAGGGGAGGGCCACTGTCTCTACACGAGGCGGGGCACTGACCCACAGAGACAAGGGGAGGGCCACTGTCTCTACACGGGGCGGGGCACTGACCCACAGAGACAAGGGGAGGGCCACTGTCTCTACACGGGGCGGGGCACTGACCCACAGAGACAAGGGGAGGGCCACTGTCTCCACACGGGGCGGGGCACTAACCCACAGAGACAAGGCGAGGGCCACTGTCTCTACACGGGGCTGGGCACTGACCCACAGAGACAAAGGGAGGGCCACTGTCTCTACACGGGGCTGGGCACTGACCAACAGAGACAAGGGGAGGGCCACTGTCTCTACACGGGGCGGGGCACTGACCCACAGAGACAATGGGAGGGCCACTGTCTCTACACGGAGCTGGGCACTGACCCACAGAGACAAGGGGAGGGCAACTGTCTCTACACGGGGCGGGGCACTGACCCACAGAGACAAGGGGAGGGCCACTGTCTCTACACGGGGCGGGGCACTGACCCACAGAGACAAGGGGAGGGCCACTGTCTCTACACGGGGCGGGGCACTGACCCACAGAGACAAGGGGAGGGCCACTGTCTCTACACGAGGCGGGGCACTGACCCACAGAGACAAGGGGAGGGCCACTGTCTCTACACGGGGCGGGGCACTGACCCACAGAGACAAGGGGAGGGCCACTGTCTCTACACGGGGCGGGACACTGACCCACAGAGACAAGGGGAGGGCCACTGTCTCCACACGGGGCGGGGCACTAACCCACAGAGACAAGGGGAGGGCCACTGTCTCTACACGGGGCTGGGCACTGACCCACAGAGACAAGGGGAGGGCCACTGTCTCTACACGGGGCGGGACACTGACCCACAGAGACAAGGGGAGGGCCACTGTCTCCACACGGGGCGGGGCACTAACCCACAG
The DNA here is from genome assembly GCA_964019135.1 of Arenicola marina. NCBI lineage: Eukaryota > Metazoa > Annelida > Polychaeta > Arenicolidae > Arenicola > Arenicola marina. The sequence goes on from OZ025248.1 coordinate 35,975,765, forward strand.
AGACAAGGGGAGGGCCACTGTCTCTACACGGGGCTGGGCACTGACCCACAGAGACAAGGGGAGGGCCACTGTCTCTACACAGAGCTGGGCACTGACCCACAGAGACAAGGGGACGGCCACTGTCTCCAAACGGGGCTGGGCACTGACCAACAGAGACAAGAAGATGGCCACTGAGAATGGGCGACAATTTATAGGCCGATTTGTTCACAGAAGAAACTGTTTAAGAGCTAATAAATATACTGTCTGGACGGTTTGGGGGCCTTCTCTCGGGCTCAGTCGCCTGACAATGGAGCAATATTCTTCGGAAACTGTCGTCTCTCTGACCAAATTGACCACAGGAAATATGTACGCAACGGAGTGGTGGTTGGATCAGCGTTTGAGGCCAAGTTTATCCATACATGGATTAAACCGGGACGCGAGATAAATATTAAGGGGGAGATCTTAGAAAACGTGCAGCGATATCGACACCAACATAGCATCGAAACTAGGACACCCTGTTAAGTGCGGTAACTATAGATCCTACCTCGGGATCACTTCGGCACACGTGATTCAGATCACGTAATAGACTGACAACCTCTCTCACTCTAACTAAAAAATTCCACAAATTGAATGGATGGATTGGTGTTTTAGACCAATATCGTGCACACGTGGACTCTGAACTCACGAGATCCTCAATTTCACAGAGTGATTGTAATTAAAGACAAAACTGCCCATAAATCTATTAATCAATTTCCAAAAAAAAGCGAAGTACGGGAAATGACACACGTGTGGACACTGACCATGCGGGCATTGTGTCTGCGGCTTCACGACCCTGGTAGCCTGGCCACTGGCTTTTAAATAAAAACCGAAAGACAAAGCAAAAAGAAAATAGAAACACGTGCTTTAAAAAGTCACCGAGTAAAATAAATGACGTCACATGGAGATTCCGCGATCACCACGGCAGCATCAATAACAAAGGGGCTTCCCGAGAGGGGATTAAGGGCAAAAAAGGACGAGAGATTCCATAGAAGATCAATCACCTTGGACCGTCACGCAAAAAGCTCTCACCATACAGAGACATGTCTTTCGTCCGATAGAACACGCAACGCAAACTGGAGAAACAAATCGTCGCCTGGCACTTGTCAGGCCTCGTAAAAGTTACTGGAAATTGCTAACAACACTATGCGGAGGGACAGCTGTATGGGTGGAGGCTGGAGTACGGGGTGGGGCGGCCGGGGGTTGTTGGGAGGGGAGTGGGGGTGGCGTGTCGTGTCGTGTCGCGAAGGAGAATACTACACGGCAGTATCATTGCGTTAGCTTGACAAGATTGAACAAGTGCGTTTCCGTGGTCGCGGCACGTCAACCACGTGGCACTGAGAACAACACTGGGGATGGCATGATGACGCCCTCCTGGTCGGCCTGAGGCCATGGGCTCGGCTTGAGGTCGGTCATAACGTACGCATGGCGGTCTTTAAAGCGATACTCTTCTTCAAAGACGCATCATCGCGGTGTGTTGTATAAACACAGTGTGTTTTGTGAACACCGTGTGTTGTAAAAAAAAAACACGGTGTTGTGTAAACAGAGTGTGTATATAATGTGCTGTTTAAACTCAATCGGACGTGTTAACACGGTGTTTTGTGAACACGGTGTGTCTTGTGAACACGGTGTGTTTTGTAAACACGGTTTGTTTGTGAACCGTGTGTTGTGTAAACACAGTGTATGGTGTAAACACAGTGTATTATGTGAACAGTGTGTTTTGAACACACAGTGTGTTTTGAACACACAGTGCATTGTTACACACATGTGAACATATGTGCCCAGTGACACAGCACGTTGTTTATTGGTATCAGTATTCGCCGTCGCAGACACGAAATACCAACATACCCTATAAACTCATCACGCAACATATACATTATTACATAATTGGGAACAGAAGACCAAACGTGACATAGTAATACAACCCTAAAATATCATACTTATCTGTTTTCACTGCTGCGTGTTCATGACATCAGCTTTGATCTGGATTAACACTTTTAAGACGGTCTGTTCGTGTTTTACTGCAGAATACGGGGCTGGAGGTCAGGGGCCGTATATATAAACCCCATTCAGGCTACACCAAATAGACTTAGCGCTAAGTGGGACATAAGTCGATCGATTCTCAGAGTCAAACAGAAGTATTCCCCCAACAGGTGGATTTTCTGAATTAAAAAAGTGCTAACATTATATTGCATTTCTTGATCGTGAGGCTAAGCCTAGAATTACTTTTCGTGTGGTTTATAAATATGGCTCCAGGGCGTCATAAATAAATGACGAGAGATTTCAGGTGCTGTGGACTGCGACGTTAACGTAAGTATACAGAAGACGTGATGACGTCAACGTAACTACACAGAAAACGTGATGACGTCAACGTAACTACACAGAGGACGTGATGACGTCAACGTAACTACACAGAGGAGGTGATGACAGCAACGTAACTACAGAGAGGACGTGATGACGTCAACGTAACTACACAGCGGACGTGATGACGTCAACGTAACTACACAGAGGACGTGATGACGTCAACGTAACTACACAGAGGACGTGATGACGTCAACGTAACTACACAGAGGACGTGATGACGTCAACGTAACTACACATAGAAGGTGATGACAGCAACGTAACTACAGAGAGGACGTGATGACGTCAACGTAACTACACAGAGGACGTGATGACGTCAACGTAACTACACAGAGGACGTGATGACGTCAACGTAACTACACAGAGAACGTGATGACGTCAACGTAACTACACAGAGGACGTGATGACGTCAACGTAACTACACAGAGGAGGTGATGACAGCAACGTAACTACAGAGAGGACGTGATGACGTCAACGTAACTACACAGCGGACGTGATGACGTCAACGTAACTACACAGAGGACGTGATGACGTCAACGTAACTACACAGAGGACGTGATGACGTCAACGTAACTACACAGAGGACGTGATGACGTCAACGTAACTACACAGAGGACGTGATGACGTCAACGTAACTACAGAGGACGTGATGACGTCACAGACGTAATGACAGACACAAACACAGTGAGCACATCCACGTAAGTGCAGTCCTTATTAATAGATAAATTCGACATGAAATACGTGTATTTCAGATGTTTCATTATGACACACAGTGATAAAAGGAAACAGCAAACGGCTACGCACGACAGGCCTGACGGCTTCCCCATTTCAGTGTGATTGCTACCAGATACATAGCTTGCCACAGTATGAGTGCTACGAGATACCCAGCTTGCTACAGTGTTAGTGCTACAAGCCATACAGCTTGTTACAGTGTGAATACCACAAGATACATAGCTTGCTACAGTGTGATTGATACAAGACACACAGGTTGCTATTGTGAGTATTACACTATACACAGATTGCCACAGTGATTGCTACAAGCCATACGGCTTGCTACAGTGTGAGTGATGCAAGATACACAAATTGCTACAGTGTTAGTGCTACAAGCCATACAGCCTGCCATTGTGAGTACTACAATATACACAGCTTTCTGCAGTGAGTGTTACCAGGCGAACAGCTTGCTACAGTGAGTGTTACCAGGCGAACAGCTTGCTACAGTGAGTGTTACAAGATACACAGCTTGCTACAATGTAAAAGATATCTCTCTACAGTCTGAGTGCTACAATATATACAGCTTTCTACATTGTGAGTGTTGCAATATACACAGCTTCCTGAAAGGTAAGAGTGCTACAAGACATGCAAGTTACTAAAGCAGACAGTGCTACAGAACCTACAGCTCGCTATATGTGACTCGTAGAACTGGCACTCATAGAAGTCATACAACTTGCAACAGGTGACAGTGCTGTAAGAAATACAACTAGCTACAGCGTAAACGAGCTTCAAGACATACAACTTCTACAGGGTGAGTGCCGCAAGACATACAACTTGCTACAAGTGACTTGTAACAGTGCTACAAGACATACAACTTGCTACAGTGTGAGTGCTACAAGACATACAACTTGCTACAGTGTGAGTGCCACAAGACATACAACTTGTTACAGTGTGAGTGCCACAAGACATACCATTTGCTACAGTGTGAGTGCTACAAGACATGCAGCTTTCTCTGAGACACAACTTGTTACAACGTAATAGTGCTACAAGACATACAACTTGCTACGGTGTGAAAGTGCTACAAGCCAACCAGCTTGCTACAGTACACAGACTACTAGACCACGGAGGACTAAGCAAATGTACAGACGTGTGAGACGGGTCGGGAGGTAAGGAAGTGAGTAAGGCATGATATACAAGTGCCAATAGTACAGGGTGACACGTTACCTTAGGGACAGAACGGCACTTTTCAAGACGCTGCATGAAAGGGAAAGAGCAAGGAAAAGGTAACATGTATATATTCGCAGAAGATTTCTAAACCTGAGGCTGACCGCAGTCCGCAGCAGGTATATATAACCGACAGCCAGCAAGCGACGGTGACGTTATGACTAGGTCTAACCACAGGGGCGAGAATGAACGATAAGCGGCAGGGCGTCCTGTAGTGCAGATACATACAGCAACAGAACGCAAGAATGGTCTTAATATAAGTTGACGGAGTATAAGTAACGGAACGGCCGCTAAGGCGTTCGGTTGAGACCGCAGCGCGAGCGAACAGACATCTTTGATGCGCAACCTCTGGACACAAGCCTAAAATGATTGAACAAAATGACCAGCTTACTTGATGCTCTTGCGGGTGAGGTGCGGCGACCTCTGGTGAGGGTCGAGCGGCGGGTGTTTGTGGAGCTGTTTGATGTCATCACGCTTGGCTCCGGTTTCCGTCCGATCCAGACTCTTGTATTCAGCGACCTTGGGAAGGTCATCGTCCGATTCGTCGTCGTCATTGCGACGGTAGCAGCAGATACAAATAAATACGACGAACACGACCGAGGTCACGGCCACCAAGGAGGTCAGCACCAAGGTGAAGGTCAAGTCACGATTATTCATGGCTGTAAAAACAAAAAGGAAATCAACATCAACTATAGGCTAAGCAACAACGCAATACATAATGTTCAAGGCACGAGGCGTCATCACACACAGAACATATACGGGGCCGGCGCGACAGCTCAGTGGGCTAGAGTGCTCGCATTGAGTGCTCTGGTCACCTGAGAGCCTAACGGTGCGTGGGTCGGTGGTTCGAGCCCTGCTGTGGCAATGTCTGTGTGGTCGCAGGATAAAGATCCCATATCTTTCTTCGTAAAGAGTAGGGGGTTACCCCCGGAGACATGGCTCCACTCTCCCTTCCTTCTCTCATTGACGCGATATGACCAAAAGTGGTTAAAGCGTCCTGAATAACCAACCAACCAACCAGAACATATACCGTGCACTATTTCAACAAAATGCAAACAAGGGAACCGGCGGGGCTGCCAGAACAAAGCTTCCGATCATTCGCAGCACAGATTACGATCGAGGATTTTGTTTAAAAGGGAAAGTTCGTGAGGAGGAGACATTGCTTTCAGGGGAAATATGGGTTGTTGCTATTAGCACGTCGAAAACCTCATCAGAAAGTACGCACAACCATTCGATCAAAAGTCCGAAGTTTTACTGAGTGAACTACCATGTTTACAGTGACATTTGAATGCGGGGCAACAACCCGTCCGGGGTTTGAATGCGCCTGCCTTTGAACACAACCATTTCCCCCAAAATTACGAGACACGTTCTAAGCTTATATATGCAACCAAAAACCAACGCCTTCCAAACATGATATGTCGCTTGATGGACGACCAATAACACAGAAAGGTCAATCGGCCTTGTCGACGGGTCATTGATTGAAAACATTGCCACAAAAAGCCGCCTTGACAGCTTGCATGTGAGTTCCGGAAACAACTTTTAGAGATATCCGCGACGCCGCCCCCCCCCCCCCCCTCCCCTGCACACAGGCACACATGTGCCCGATACTCGGCCCCGTCCGAGTAAAAACACGATTTTATCTAACGTCCATTCAAGAATCAATTGTTGCTTGCTCTCATCCATACCCCCCTACTCTCTCGCGTGCCCCCCCACCCCCATACCTCTCACCCGCCCGAAGCCCCCAACCTCCCTCTCTCCTGACTATGATTTTCACCTATACCCGCCTAACAATGCGTAATCCCAGGCCGATGCATTATGGAGTCACGCCAACAGACGCTGGAAACCAGTGCAGCCAACGCGGCCACGGACGCCACTATGACCTTGACCCTCGTGCTTCAGGGCCGTTTGCGCGCAGACGACACGTCGGGAATCTATTATAACCGCTGGTGTCGGGCCAGGAGACAGTCGTGCCAAACGCACCCCATTCGCTTAGAATATCGATCCCATTGGCAACACCCCATACTAACTTCCATTACACAGGCATATATGTGTATTCCAATGTACACGACGCGAACATAAATCAAGGGTGAATCAGTAGATATGACAGCGGCAATGGCACTATCCACACGTTACCTGGCCGTAGCGGAGGCAGGGGTGTGGGGGAGAGGAGGGGAGGAGTGAGAGGGAGTGAGGGAGGGGTTGAGGTAGGGAAGCCTAAACCGTGAGGGAGGAAGGGAGGGAGGGAGTGAGCTAGCTGTATCTTGTCTCTGACAAGTTGCTACATGCCTATATCGGGTCGGTTCTCACTGGTATATCCATATCACAATGGTGGCTGGTCCCCAAATTAACATATCACACGATCGCAAGAAATGAAATATGGGAGCGTGTATATAGCATATACCAAGGCCCCATTATGGAGTGCGACCTTGGGTCGTGGGCCATCCTATTGTGTCCCCCAAGTCTGGGCCCCGGTCGAGGATATATATCAGTCGCGGCATTGAAATTATTTCATGTCCAACCTATGCTCCGTAGAGCCCACCGCTATTCGCCCGTGCGGTACTCGCAGCTTCTCGTTGTCTGTAATATGCCTCCAGGCCACCCACCCTCACATATCACACTCACCGCCTTCATGCCGCAAAAACAACGGACAATACTGTATGGCCAGCCCCACCAAGCCCATTGCCCCAGCAACCGCAAAGCGTCTGCAGAATTATTAATAGTGGGTCTATAAATCACTAAATGTTGCATGTGTCTCGCGCTGTACAATGCCACGTGTCTGTGGCAACCACATCTATACACCTAGGTTCACCCTGGAGGCCCTCTCGCGGTAACAATGCACCCACTGTCCGCCCACACTATCAGAAAGAACGCAGTAGGTGCACTAGACAGTATTTATGTATAGTCAATCTCCTCCCCATATACCATTGGTATTATCTCTATTCAAATCCTCCTGATTGCAAAAAGTAACAAGTATGCGTTGCACATGATTCAAAAAGCACAAACATGTTATTTCCCGCGTGTTGTATAACATTAACCCCTTTATTGTCGTGTTCTGTATAGGCTGGTGCCATGGCGCAAATAAACCTCTTTATTGTCGTGTTCTGTATAGGCTGGTGCCATGGCACAAATGAACCTCTTTATTGGCGTATTCTGTATAGGCTGGTGCCATGGCACAAATGAACCTCATTATTGCCGTGTTCTGTATAGGCTGGTCCCATGGTGTCAAATGAACCTCTTTATTGCCGTGTTCTGTATAGGCTGGTGTCATGGCACAAATGGGGGGCCTCCCTGGTGTAGTGGTTAGCGCACTAGACCGCAGATCAATAGGTCCTGGGTTCGAATCCGGGCCCGGGCACCTAATCTGGGGCATGTTTCATTCCTTCATCCTTCATCGTCCCGGGAGGTTCCTTGGCCCAATTTAGCCTGTACGTGCACAAAAGTGGCCTAAAACACCAACATTTCATTTCATGGCACAAATGAACCTCTTTATTGCCGTGTTCTGTATAGGCTGATGTCATGGCACAAATGAACCTCTTTATTGCCGTGTTCTGTATAGAATGGTGCCATGGCACAAATGAACCTCTTTATTGTCGTGTTCTGTATAGGCTGGTGCCATGGCACAAATGAACCTCCTTAATGTCGTGTTCGGTATAGGCTGGTGCCATGGCACAAATGAACCTCTTTATTGTCGTGTTCTGTATAGGCTGGTGCCACGGCACAAATGAACCTCTTTATTGCCGTGTTCTGTATAGAATGGTGCCATGGCACAAATGAACCTCTTTATTGCCGTGTTCTGTATAGAATGGTGCCATGGCACAAATGAACCTCTTTATTGCCGTGTTCTGTATAGAATGGTGCCATGGCACAAATGAACCTCTTTATTGTCGTGTTCTGTATAGGCTGGTGCCATGGCACAAATGAACCTCCTTAATGTCGTGTTCGGTATAGAATGGTGCCATGGCACAAATGAACCTCTTTATTGCCGTGTTCTGTATAGAATGGTGCCATGGCACAAATGAACCTCTTTATTGCCGTGTTCTGTATAGAATGGTGCCATGGCACAAATGAACCTCTTTATTGTCGTGTTCTGTATAGGCTGGTGCCATGGCACAAATGAACCTCCTTAATGTCGTGTTCGGTATAGGCTGGTGCCATGGCACAAATGAACCTCTTTATTGTCGTGTTCTGTATAGGCGGGTGCCACGGCACAAATGAACCTCTTTATTGTCGTGTTCTGTATAGGCTGGTGCCATGGCACAAATGAACCTCTTTATTGCCGTGTTCTGTATAGAATGGTGCCATGGCACAAATGAACCTCTTTATTGCCGTGTTCTGTATAGAATGGTGCCATGGCACAAATGAACCTCTTTATTGTCGTGTTCTGTATAGGCTGGTGCCATGGCACAAATGAACCTCCTTAATGTCGTGTTCGGTATAGGCTGGTGTCATGACGTAAAGCGACGCCTCATATTCAAGTACCAGGTTGAAACTGATTTGAGGCCCAGATTGACGCCGTAAGATGTGTCGTAAATGGCGGACGAGACTTTACCAAGAGATAACGAAATCAAAGTTGATCGCCCACGCCGCCCATGCAGTGCTGCCACCTAGGTGCGGCACGCCTGGGCATCACACTCTCGCCGGTTGACATAAAGCCACACTAAAGTTAGCAGGGCCGTCTCCTAGACTGGCCCCAGCGGTCAAAAACACCCCGAGCTTCACGTTAAGATGCCTGCAGGGGAATCACGAGGCCTTTCTCGGAGCCATAACGGCTGGAGAGACCAGCCCCCCCGCTCCCCCTCCCCCTCCCCGTCTCCTGCCCCCGGCCGTGTATAGGGAGGGCGGCAGGTGCGGTGATCCCAGCTTGGGGAGAGTCGCCTTCTGTCTGAAGCTGTCGGTGACCCACTCCAAGGGGCTCAAGGCTTCGGGAAGCTCAGAAAACTTCTGCCAGGTCATCAAACCTCAGACATGTAAAAGGAAAAAAAATTGTTTTAGTGTGCCAAAATGTCCTGGTCCGTGGGGGAATTGTTTCCTTTTATTCGTGGGAGGGGTTGGGGGGGGGGGGCGGTGAGGGTTGATTAATTGGTAGGGTAAGGTTTTTACGCACTGTGATATCAGGCGACGTATCGTCAATACAGGCTGTCCAGTGATCCTACTTTTCCTACTTTTTCCTACTTTTTTGTCTCCGTCCTGTTTTTCCTACTTTTTCTTCAAAATACCTACATTTTCCAACTTTTTCCTACTTTTTGGTATTTGCTTCACCAGGCGCAATTTCCAAATGTCGTGATTTGCTGTAAAAGTGTGCATATCGCTTCTATTATTGCAAAAGTCAGAGGTATTTTGTTTTTGCGTCCTGATGTATTTTTAAATCAACACTAGTGTCTGTCAAGTTCTAATAATGAAAATACAGGTACGGCTGAGCAGCATATAAGAAATGTTATAAAAAAGCATTTTCTCAGTAATATAACTTTTTGTCATTTGTTTATCCGGAATAATGTTGCTACATATGCTATTTGAGTCAATGTTTTGCTTCTATTTTCCAACTTTTGTCCTACTTTTTCTGTATTTCCATTCCTACTTTTGTCCTACTTTTTGATGAGGGTGTGCTGGACAGCCTGTCAATATGTAGCAAGGGAAACATCAGAGACCCTCTGAGAGGCCACCTGAGGCAGTACGAGAGATGTCACAGGAGACCCTATCATGCCATCTTGGGTAGCGAGGGAAATGCCAAAAACCTTCTTGGACCGTCTGAGACAGCGGGAGAGATGTCACAGGGGACCTTAGGCCATCTGAGGCAGCGAGAAAGATGTCACAGGGGACCTTAGTCCACATGAAGCAGCGAGAGAGATGTCACAGGGGACTTAAACCATTTGCGGAGTACGGGAGACCACCCGAGGCAGTTACCTATATCCAATGCTACTGTGGTTAGTAACCTTAACGCTGTGGTATGATACGCAGAGTGATGGATGGGTCAGGGGCAAAGTCTTTGTGGCCATGTTTTTTTTAGTTTCATTTTATTCGTACCAACATGCTGGGCGAAACACAAGCCTACCCTGATGGGGAGACTGAGGCTGTCGGTTGGGCGTGCGCTTGTTCCATTCAATACGACAACAATGGGGCAGCAGGCATACCATGCCAGTCGTTGGTGATTCACTTTTTCCTTATTTTTTCTTTCTTCTTGAACCCGCGACAGTGCTCACTCGGGTCATAATGGGACTCGTCCCAGCGTCGCCCATTCAATATTTAGTTTTTCATTGTCCCTCACAACGTGTTTACATACATTTGCTACTTTGGTGGAATGAACATTCCATTCTCCCACAAACACTTCTACCACGTACGCAATTAATCATTTAACTCAACAGAGGGCAGAAGAATGTCTTGGTGGCTTAGTTCTCTGCTCTGTTCGTATATATTATTCGGCTGTAGTGGCTATATATTTTCCGCTTGTAAGAGATTTGGCAAGGCAACATTTTGGGTTGTTACATATATAAATATCTACCCACGTACCCTGTGATAACGATGCCCGGACATCACTCAATTGCAAGGAACGTTCAAAACCCGTACAGCTGGGAACCTCGGAACTCATTCCTACGCTGTTCCCAGAACTAACCCCCCCCCCCCCCCAACACACACACCTAAGCCTCACCGTCCGACCCCCATAGCCTTGAAAAATGTCCGCTTCCTCAGGAAGCCAATTAGCCAATAATTATAAGTTACGTCGCTGGACCGCAGTCAATCTTGATCTCCATCCCGATTGGTGATCAGTCGACTCCCACGAAGAAAGCAGCGACCGGAACCGGAAGTCGAGGACGAGGGACGCCACGACCACGTGTCATATGGGGGGGACGTCCAATCAAAAGTCGGGTCCTCAGTATCCGTATGACAATAAAACTGATCTGAGTCAATTCCGACAAACATCTTTGTGTGTTGTTTATCTTTCATTTATCTAGAGTACAACGCGCAGCGCGTCCCGTTAAACGTCGCGGGAACCAGCCCAGTTACCATGGAGACAGATCTCTCAATGGGTGGCCGGTATGGCAGTTTTGGCCACCTCTGTGCACACATAGATCAGGCCAAAACCGACCCAAGTAAGTGTATAGTGTGATTAAATAATAATGTGAAACCATTAAGATACTGTGATATGGGCTACAGGGGTTGGGATGGAGGGGGGGGGGGGCAGCATATTATAACGCAGACAACCTGGAATCCACTTAAACAATAGACGACAGCCATACTACCCCAGGCGTTTTGTGATAAAAAAATTTCAGTATACAACCAACGTCCACAGCTTGTTTGAACAGGTTACCAGAGGCACGTAGACATAAAGCCTTGCAAACTTACAGATGAAAGGTCTAAATTTTAAACTAAAAATAAAATAAATAGAAAAAAGGCAAATCTGCAATACCGAAACAATAGTATTATAATATACAATTATTTGGCTCGGAAAATAATATAATAGATACATAATAAAATATCATTCCTTCTGCTTTTAGATTAACCGCATGGAATAAAATGACGGCTTGACAAGAAGGACGTGAGAGAGACAATGGAACAAGACGCAACTCAAGGATCGAAGACCGAAACAGCGTACAGAATTTCAAAAGCAGAACCCATGGCAACGGGTGCACATACGCCTAACACAGTGCGGACCTCAGGTGGCGGGGCAACATGGCGGGAAATGAAGGTTCCCTTGGTTCAGCGGCAGTTAATCATCCAAAGCTACTTACCAAGATGTTGGCGAAACCACTACCACGTAACAACCAGTGCGACCAGCAGGGTCGTCAGGTTGACAAGAATCCAAAGTAACATCCGTTCCTCTTGGACCGAATCCACAAATACACGGATCCTGGTATTGCGGTAAAACAGAACAAGGCTTTGGTTGGGAGGTAGCCGCAGGTGACCTGAGGAGGTAGTTAGATGGTTGGTTTGGTGGGCAGGAGGCGGCGGCGGGGGGGGGGGGGGGGGTGACTAGTCTCGCACGCCATGTACTTTAAGCCCAATAAAGACGAAGACGGAGGTGGGTGGTGGGGGGATCACCAGAGGGGGCCGGGGGGAAACCATTACGTAATTACACTGAGGATCCCGTTGGTAGTCCCGTGGCATTAGTTTTGTCTTTTTCCCACCGTTCGCAGTCCAGTCGTCTTATTGATACCCGCACCAGCGACTCATCACGTATGGAAAGCCGAATAAACCTTAACCCACGTTTAACTAGTTTTTCGTGACGTATGGCCCAGCGGCTGGCGTCACGCGTTCAGTGATTGTCTCGTATTGCCCTCACGTTAATATTAGCGACGCGTTTTTACTTATTCAATGATTAGTCCATTAACGTGCGATGACGGAAAACCCGGTCACGTCGCACCCAAGGTTGGGCTGATGAGGGCAGAGTGCAGCCATGTTCCCATAGCAACCGCTTCCCTTGATCGTCGTGAGGGGGAAAAGGTGAACCGCCATCTTGTACAACCATAACCCCGATTGAGAGTAGAACCACCGTCACACCCACACCTGACGCGGTGGGCGACGGGGGCGTGGGGGGGGGGCGGGGAGGGCGGACGTGGTGATCAGACTGGCAGATCCCGGGTTCAACACCCCACCCGTGTCTGGGGCAGTATCGTCCCTTTACCACGTGGTCCCAGGGGGTTCTTTGGCCCCTTTTAGGTCATCGGTGCACAAAGGTGGCATAAAACACACTAATCCAATCCCACAACTGAGCCCATATCATAAACACAGTGCAAAACTTTCAAATTTAGTTGTGCATTGGTTGTGTATATTTATGCCTCATACTTCAGAAAAGGTCTGGAGCAACAATTGATCGTCTCCTGGCCTTATAGACCCGCAAAGATACTAAGCCTCATAGACCAGCAGAAATATTGAGCCTCATAGACCAGCAAAGATAGTGAGCCTCATAGACCAGCAAAGGCATTGAGCCTAATAGACCAACAGATATTGAGTCGTAGAGACCAGCAAAGATATTGAGCATTGGAGACCAGTAACAATATTGAGCCTCATAGACCAGCAACTACATTGAGCCTCATAGACCAGCAAAGACATTGAGCCTCATAGACCAGCAAATATATTGAGCCTTAGAAACCAGCAAAGATACTGAGCCTCATAGACCAGCAAAAGATCTGAAGTCTCATAGACCAGCAAATATATTGAGCGTCATAGAGCAGCAAATATAACGAGCATATGGTGAAACCTCATAGAGCAGCAAATATTAACTATGTGGTGAAACCTCATAGAACAGCAAATATATCGAGTATGTGGTGAAACCTCATAGAATAGCAAACATTGAGCATGTGGTGAAACCTCATAGAGCAGCAAATATAGCGAGTATGTGGTGAAACCTCATAGAACAGCAAATATATCGAGTATGTGGTGAAACCTCATAGAGCAGCAAACATTGAGTATGTGGTGAAACCTCATAGAGCAGCAAATATAACGAGTATCTGGTGAAACCTCAAAGAGCAGCAAACATTGAGTATGTGGTGAAACCTCATAGAACAGCAAACATTAATTATGTGGTGAAACCTCATAGAGCAGCAAATATAACGAGTATGTGGTGAAACCTCATAGAGCAGCAAACATTGAGTATGTGGTGAAACCTCATAGAGCAACAAACATTGAGTATGTGGTGAAACCTCATAGAGCAGCAAACATTGAGTATGTGGTGAAACCTCATAGAGCAGCAAATATAACGAGTATCTGGTGAAACCTCATAGAGCAGCAAACATTGAGTATGTGGTGAAACCTCATAGAGCAGCAAACATTGAGTATGTGGTGAAACCTCATAGAGCAGCAAATATAGCGAGTATCTGGTGAAACCTCATAGAGCAGCAAATATTGAATATGTGGTGAAACCTCATAGAGCAGCAAACATTGAGTATCTGGTGAAACCTCATAGAGCAGCAAACATTGAGTATGTGGTGAAACCTCATAGAGCAGCAAACATTGAGTATCTGGTGAAACCTCATAGAGCAGCAAACATTGAGTATGTGGTGAAACCTCATAGAACAGCAAATATATCGAGTATGTGGTGAAACCTCATAGAATAGCAAACATTGAGCATGTGGTGAAACCTCATAGAGCAGCAAATATAGCGAGTATGTGGTGAAACCTCATAGAGCAGCAAATATAACGAGTATCTGGTGAAACCTCATAGAGCAGCAAACATTGAGTATGTGGTGAAACCTCATAGAGCAGCAAACATTGAGTATGTGGTGAAACCTCATAGAGCAGCAAATATAGCGAGTATCTGGTGAAACCTCATAGAGCAGCAAATATTAACTATGTGGTGAAACCTCAGAGAACAGCAAATATATCGAGTATGTGGTAAAACCTCATAGAATAGCAAACATTGAGCATGTGGTGAAACCTCATAGAGCAGCAAATATAGCGAGTATGTGGTGAAACCTCATAGAGCAGCAAACATTGAGTATGTGGTGAAACCTCATAGAGCAGCAAATATAACGAGTATCTGGTGAAACCTCATAGAACAACAAACATTGAGTATGTGGTGAAACCTCATAGAGCAGCAAACATTGAGTATGTGGTGAAACCTCACAGAATAGCAAACATATCGAGTATGTGGTGAAACCTCATAGAGCAGCAAATATATGGAGTATGTGGTGAAACCTCATAGAATAGCAAACATTGAGCATGTGGTGAAACCTCATAGAGCAGCAAATATAGCGAGTATGTGGTGAAACCTCATAGAGCAGCAAATATAACGAGTATCTGGTGAAACCTCATAGAGCAGCAAACATTGAGTATGTGGTGAAACCTCATAGAGCAGCAAACATTGAGTATGTGGTGAAACCTCATAGAGCAGCAAATATAGCGAGTATCTGGTGAAACCTCATAGAGCAGCAAATATTAACTATGTGGTGAAACCTCAGAGAACAGCAAATATATCGAGTATGTGGTAAAACCTCATAGAATAGCAAACATTGAGCATGTGGTGAAACCTCATAGAGCAGCAAATATAGCGAGTATGTGGTGAAACCTCATAGAGCAGCAAACATTGAGTATGTGGTGAAACCTCATAGAGCAGCAAATATAACGAGTATCTGGTGAAACCTCATAGAACAACAAACATTGAGTATGTGGTGAAACCTCATAGAGCAGCAAACATTGAGTATGTGGTGAAACCTCATAGAACAGCAAATATATCGAGTATGTGGTGAAACCTCATAGAGCAGCAAATATATCGAGTATGTGGTGAAACCTCATAGAGCAACAAACATTGAGTATGTGGTGAAACCTCATAGAGCAGCAAACATTGAGTATGTGGTGAAACCTCATAGAGCAGCAAATATAACGAGTATGTGGTGAAACCTCATAGAGCAGCAAATATTGAGTATGTGGCGAAACCTCATAGAGCAACAAACATTGAGTATGTGGTGAAACCTCATAGAGCAGCAAACATTGAGTATGTGGTGAAACCTCATAGAGCAGCAAATATAACGAGTATGTGGTGAAACCTCATAGAGCAGCAAACATTGAGTATCTGGTGAAACCTCATAGAGCAGCAAACATTGAGTATGTGGTGAAACCTCATAGAGCAGCAAATATAACGAGTATGTGGTGAAACCTCATAGAGCAACTAACACTGAGTATGTGGTGAAACCTCATAGAGCAGCAAACATTGAGTATGTGGTGAAACCTCATAGAGCAGCAAATATAACGAGTATGTGGTGAAACCTCATAGAGCAACAAACATTGAGTATGTGGTGAAACCTCATAGAGCAGCAAACATTGAGTATGTGGTGAAACCTCATAGAGCAGCAAATATATCGAGTATGTGGTGAAACCTCATAGAGCAACAAACATTGAGTATGTGGTGAAACCTCATAGAGCAACAAATATATCGAGTATGTGGTGAAACCTCATAGAGCAACAAACATTGAGTATGTGGTGAAACCTCATAGAGCAGCAAACATTGAGTATGTGGTGAAACCTCATAGAGCAGCAAATATAACGAGTATGTGGTGAAACTTCATAGAGCAGCAAACATTGAGTATCTGGTGAAACCTCATAGAGCAGCAAACATTAATTATGTGGTGAAACCTCATAGAACAACAAATATAACGAGTATGTGGTGAAACCTCATAGAGCAGCAAACATTGAGTATGTGGTGAAACCTCATAGAGCAGCAAACATTGAGTATGTGGTGAAACCTCATAGAGCAGCAAATATAACGAGTATGTGGTGAAACCTCATAGAGCAGCAAATATAACAAGTATGAGGTGAAACCTCATAGAGCAGCAAATACACCTTGAGTTCGTGATGAAACCTCAGCATACATATGTTAACCACCACAAGAGCCCTGACCCAAATAGATCTGACCCAAATAGAGTGTCATATAACAGCGAAGACATCCGGGAAGACAGTGGGGAGGTTACTCCGCTCTATCGCCATACTCTGCCGCCTGCATCGGGTATCGTACATAAGGGGCCAGTCTTTGAAACGGGGTTCGAGTAACATGGGCGGAGCTGAGACATGAGCAGCATGTAAAAGGGGCGGAGCGTGAATATTGCGTGTTATATAAAAGGGGCGGAGCGTGCATATTGAGTGGCATATAAAAGGGCGGAGCGTGCATATTTAGTGGCATATAAAAGGGCGGAACGTGCATATTGACTGCCATATAAAAGGGGCGGCGCCTGGATATTGACTGCTACGTAAAAGGGACATATTGAGTGGTATATAATGGGGCGGCGCTTGAACGCGAAGTGTCATATAAAAAAGGGCGGAGTTTGGTTAATGATTGTCAAAACAAGGGCGCAGCTTGGATATTAAATGTCAAAAAAAAAGCGCAGCTCCAGGTGCAGATCTAGGGGGCGGGGGGGGGAGGGTTACCGGGGTTGCACCCCCCCCCCCCCTTGGGAACCTGAACATACACTGTTAAAATCGGCTTCTCCGAGCAGCGCCCCCCCCCCCCTCCCTCCGGTCGCAAGTTTTTCAGAGAGCTCCCCCCCCAGTCGCAAGTTTTCAGAGCAACCCCCCCCCCCCTTGGCAAATTGCTAGATCCGCCCCTTAGCTTCGATATTGATTGTCAAAAAAGGCGAATCTTGGTGATTTATTGTCAAAAAGGGCGCAGCTTGGATACTGAGTGTCATATAAAAGAGCGGAGAAAAAAATGGCAAGGGGCAGGGTTCAAAAGACAGCAGGTGTCACACAAAACAACCACAGCCTAGACATCACGTCTCATATAAAACGACAGTGTCATGAAGGGGAGAGGGGGGTTGGGATATCGAATATCATATATATCATATAAAATGACCGTTGGAGGGGGTTTGCCGGTGGGCGTTGGGGGTGTATGGGCCTCGAGCGTGGCGCGCGTGATGTTTTTTCCCGGATGTCCAAGCCGGATGCCCGGAGAAAGGCGTTCGTCGTAACTACCTTAAGTCGTTGGAGGATATAGAATTACATCTCTTTTCTTATTTCAGCGTTGGCATGGTGACTGGATAGTGACCCTCTATATCTGTCCGTCTGTCCCTGTCCCTCTATGTCCGTCTGTCCCTGTCCCTCTATATCTGTCCGTCTGTCCCTGTCCCTCTATATCCGTCTGTCCCTGTCCCTCTATGTCCGTCTGTACCTGTCCCTCTATGTCCGTCTGTCTGTCCCTGTCCCTCTATGTCCGTCTGTCTGTCCCTGTCCCTCTATGTCCGTCTGTCCCTGTCCCTCTATATCTGTCCGTCCCTGTCCCTCTATGTCCGTCTGTCCCTCTATGTCCGTCTGTCCCTGTCCCTCTATGTCCGTCTGTCCCTGTCCCTCTATATCTGTCCGTCTGTCCCTGTCCCTCTATATCTGTCCGTCTGTCCCTGTCCCTCTATATCTGTCCGTCTGTCCCTCTATGTCCGTCTGTCCCTGTCCCTCTATGTCCGTCTGTCCCTGTCCCTCTATGTCCGTCTGTCCCTGTCCCTCTATGTCCGTCTGTCCCTGTCCCTCTATATCTGTCCGTCTGTCCCTCTCCCTCTATATCTGTCCGTCTGTCCCTGTCCCTCTATATCTGTCCGTCTGTCCCTCTATGTCCGTCTGTCCCTGTCCCTCTATATCTGTCCGTCTTTTCCTCTATGTCCGTCTGTCCCTGTCCCTCTATGTGCGTCTGTCCCTGTCCCTCTATATCTGTCCGTCTGTCCCTGTCCCTCTATATCTGTCCGTCTGTCCCTGTCCCTCTATGTCCGTCTGTCCCTGTCCCTCTATGTCCGTCTGTCCCTGTCCCTCTATATCTGTCCGTCTGTCCCTGTCCCTCTATATCTGTCCGTCTGTCCCTCTATGTCCGTCTGTCCCTGTCCCTCTATGTCCGTCCGTCCCTGTCCCTCTATGTCCGTCTGTCCCTGTCTCTCTATGTCCGTCTGTCCCTGTCCCTCTATGTCCGTCTGTCCCTGTCCCTCTATGTCCGTCTGTCCCTGTCCCTCTATGTCCGTCTGTCCCTGTCCCTCTATATCTGTCCGTCTGTCCCTGTCCCTCTATATCTGTCCGTCTGTCCCTGTCCCTCTATGTCCGTCTGTCCCTGTCCCTCTATATCTGTCCGTCTGTCCCTGTCCCTCTATATCTGTCCGTCTGTCCCTGTCCCTCTATATCTGTCCGTCTGTCCCTCTATGTCCGTCTGTCCCTGTCCCTCTATGTCCGTCTGTCCCTGTCCCTCTATGTCCGTCTGTCCCTGTCCCTCTATGTCCGTCTGTCCCTGTCCCTCTATATCTGTCCGTCTGTCCCTCTCCCTCTATATCTGTCCGTCTGTCCCTGTCCCTCTATATCTGTCCGTCTGTCCCTCTATGTCCGTCTGTCCCTGTCCCTCTATGTCCGTCTGTCCCTGTCCCTCTATGTCCGTCTGTCCCTGTCCCTCTATATCTGCCCGTCTGTCCCTGTCCCTCTATGTCCGTCTGTCCCTGTCCCTCTATGTCCGTCTGTCCCTGTCCCTCTATATCTGTCCGTCTGTCCCTGTCCCTCTATATCTGTCCGTCTGTCCCTGTCCCTCTATGTCCGTCTGTCCCTGTCCCTCTATGTCCGTCTGTCCCTGTCCCTCTATATCTGTCCGTCTGTCCCTGTCCCTCTATATCTGTCCGTCTGTCCCTGTCCCTCTATGTCCGTCTGTCCCTGTCCCTCTATGTCCGTCTGTCCCTGTCCCTCTATATCTGTCCGTCTGTCCCTGTCCCTCTATATCTGTCCGTCTGTCCCTGTCCCTCTATGTCCGTCTGTCCCTGTCCCTCTATGTCCGTCTGTCCCTGTCCCTCTATGTCCGTCTGTCCCTGTCCCTCTATGTCCGTCTGTCCCTGTCCCTATATGTCTGTCTGCCCTCTATGTCCGTCTGTCCCTGTCCCTCTATGTCCGTCTGTCCCTGTCCCTCTATATCTGTCCGTCTGTCCCTGTCCCTCTATATCTGTCTGTCCCTGTCCCTCTATGTCCGTCTGTCCCTGTCCCTCTATGTCCGTCTGTCCCTGTCCCTCTATGTCCGTCTGTCCCTGTCCCTCCTTGTCCGTCTGTCCCTGTCCCTCTATGTCCGTCTGTCCCTGTCCCTCTATGCCCGTCTGTCCCTGTCCCTCTATGTCTGTCTGTCCCTGTCCCTATATGTATGTCTGTCCCTGTCCCTCTATGTCCGTCTGTCCCTGTCCCTCTATGTCCGTCTGTCCCTGTCCCTCTATGTCCGTCTGTCTCTGTCCCTCTATGTCCGTCTGTGCCTGTCCCTCTATGTCCGTCTGTCCCTGTCCCTCTATGTCCGTCTGTCCCTGTCCCTCTATGTCCGTCTGTCCCTGTCCCTCTATGTCCGTCTGTGCCTGTCCCTCTATGTCCGTCTGTCCCTGTCCCTCTATGCCCGTCTGTCCCTGTCCCTCTATGTCCGTCTGTCCCTGTCCCTCATGTCCGTCTGTGCCTGTCCCTCTATGTCCGTCTGTCCCTGTCCCTCTATGCCCGTCGGTCCCTGTCCCTCTATGTCCGTCTGTGCCTGTCCCTCTATGTCCGTCTGTCCCTGTCCCTCTATGTCCGTCTGTCCTTGTCCCTCTATGTCCGTCTGTCCCTGTCCCTCTATGTCCCTCTCGGTCCCTGTCCCTTTATGCCCGTCTGTCCCTGTCCCTCTATGTCCGTCTGTCCCTGTCCCTCTATATCTGTCCGTCTGTCCCTGTCCCTCTGTGTCCGTCTGTCCCTGTCCCTCTATGCCCGTCGGTCCCTGTCCCTCTATGTCCGTCTGTCCCTGTCCCTCTATGCCCGTCTGTCCCTGTCGCTCTATGTCCGTCTGTCCCTCTATGTCCGTTTGTCCCTGTCCCTCTATGCCCGTCTGTCCCTGTCCCTCTATGTCCGTCTGTCCCTCTATGTCCGTCTGTCCCTGTCCCTCTATGTCCGTCTGTCCTTGTCCCTCTATGTCCGTCTGTCCCTGTCCCTCTATGTCCCTCTCGGTCCCTGTCCCTTTATGCCCGTCTGTCCCTGTCCCTCTATGTCCGTCTGTCCCTGTCCCTCTATATCTGTCCGTCTGTCCCTGTCCCTCTGTGTCCGTCTGTCCCTGTCCCTCTATGCCCGTCGGTCCCTGTCCCTCTATGTCCGTCTGTCCCTGTCCCTCTATGCCCGTCTGTCCCTGTCCCTCTATGTCCGTCTGTCCCTCTATGTCCGTCTGTCCCTGTCCCTCTAAGTCAGTTTTATCTCTGTCTCTCTCTTCAGTGGACACATGAGACCCATAACCGTTAAGGTCAGCTTGCTTGAGAAAGACACTTTAAACCATGAAGGTCGTATTGCGTCGATGGGTCGAGGATCAAGGGTAGAACGAAGACATATAACCATCCGCTCTCTTCGCAGAAGAACATGGGATGTTTTCTCCAAGAAAATATGTAAAAAGTCACAGTCGAGCACGAACCCCTGAACTCTGGCCTGGCAGAGCACAATGCAAAAGTCAAGAGCGCTAACCACTAGACCATAGGTGTCAACCGCATCACGCTAGTTCAGTCGGTAGCGTACTGAGCTGTTTGATCTGTACTGCCATGCCGACTGACATATATTTTAGAAAACCCTTTGACCAAACTCCAGTATACAGCTCAACTCCTGAAAACAAAGTTGTTTTTCATCAATAATTTCATGCCGACAAACATGCTTTAGAAAACATGACGTATGAGAAGTTCTCTAATTTCATGCAGGCAGATATATATAGAAAACATTTCGACCGAAATCCTGGATAAATTTAGACTGTCGGTATCGGATTTTTTTTCCACCTGTAATTCCATGCAGACGGACATAGATTAGAAAGCATTACGGCTAAAATCCAGGATAAATCTCCTGTGATGTCCTCTGGCGCCCATGGCAAGGACCAAGGTATATCTCTGGGGGGGACCGCCTACTGCTCCTCTCGAAGCCTATACTTTACCCCGCATGAATAATAGAGTTAGGCACAGTGGGGTGCGAACCCCACAAACCGTTAGCAGTGCCTGGCCCCACTCATTGGAGAAAAACCCAAGCGCTAACCAACAGATAAACCGGGTGCCCCCCCTGGACATGCCTACCTTCTGAGACATCTTCAACCATAAAATAATCATCGGCGACCAATGTTGTTAGATGTTTAAAAAAAATTACGTACAAATATCTGTTATTACGTAACGTAATGTATTGACAATTATTTCGCGGCAACCATACGCTATACTCTCAGAGTTGCGTGGGTAAGAAAGCGGGAGAACTCCCCTCCTCACTTCCCAGGCTATCGTATCACGCACAGAAAGGTTTATACGGACTTACACGTGTCGACTGAAGTGGATCTGCCTTGCCCCAGTTTCTCACTGAACGGTGCCAATTCCTTGATTAAATGCTATTGATCATTCATACCATGAGTGGCAAGATCCAGACCAGCCACCAGACGTATGCGTTGTGGAATATTATGTCAAGAAACCCAGCTCCTTCGCCACGTGTCATACTCATTATTCAAGTCCGCCGCGTTCATTTATTCACGACTGCCCCCTTTGTAAAGTGCATCATTTGACGGCAGTGCTCAGCGCCCCCTGGATGAGAATGTGTAAACAGCAATTTGTCTCACGTGGTCGTAGACATCCCGGCTTGCTCGTCACTTAGCAAGCCCGGGAGCCTCTCGAGGGCATAATAGGGCACTTGTTAAGGTATTAGGGCCCATATCGGGCACTCATTACGGCATTAGTGTATATATAGAGCACTCGTTAAGGTATCAGTGTAAATATAGGGCACTCGTTAAGGTATTAGGGCCCATATCGGCACTCGTTAAGGCATTAGTGTATATATAGGGCATTCGCTAAGGCATTAGTGTATATATAGGGCACCCGTTAAGGCATTAGTGTATATATAGGGCACTCGTTAAGGCATTAGTGTATATATAGGGCACTCGTTAAGGCATTAGTGTATATATAGAGCACTCGTTAAGGCATTAGTGTATATATAGGGCACTCGTTAAGGCATTAGTGTATATATAGGGCACTCGTTAAGGCATTAGTGTATATATAGGGCACTCGTTAAGGCATTAGTGTATATATAGAGCAGTCGTTAAGGTATCAGTGTATATATAGGGCACTCGTTAAGGCATTAGTGTATATATAGGGTACTCGTTAAGGCATTAGTGTATATATAGGGCACTCGTTAAGGCATTAGTGTGTATATATAGGGCACTCGTTAAGGCATTAGTGTATATATAGGGCACTCGTTAAGGCATTAGTGTATATATAGGGCACTCGTTAAGGCATTAGTGTATATATAGGGCACTCGTTACGGCATTAGTGTATATATAGGGCACTCGTTAAGGCATTAGTGTATATATAGGGCACTCGTTAAGGTATTAGTGTATACATAGGGCACTTGTTAAGGTATTAGTGTATACATAGGGCACTCGTTAAGGTATTAGGGCCCATATAGGGCATTAGTGTATATATAGGGTACTCGTTGGGGCATTTGTGTCCATATATGGCACTCGGTAAGGCATTAGTTTCTAAATACGACACTCGTTAATGCATTAGTGTCTAAATATGGCACTCGTTAAGGCATTAGTGAATTATAGGGCACTCGTTAAGGCATTCGTGAATATATAGGGCACTCGTCAAGGCATTAGTGTATATATAGAGCACTCGTTAAGGTATCAGTGTATATATAGGGCACTCGTTAAGGCATTAGTGTATATATAGGGTACTCGTTAAGGCATTAGTGTATATATAGGGCACTCGTTAAGGCATTAGTGTGTATATATAGGGCACTCGTTAAGGCATTAGTGTATATATAGGGCACTCGTTAAGGCATTAGTGTATATATAGGGCACTCGTTAAGGCATTAGTGTATATATAGGGCACTCGTTACGGCATTAGTGTATATATAGGACACTCGTTAAGGCATTAGTGTATATATAGGGCACTCGTTAAGGTATTAGTGTATACATAGGGCACTTGTTAAGGTATTAGTGTATACATAGGGCACTCGTTAAGGTATTAGTGTATATATAGGGCACTCGTTAAGGCATTAGTGTATATATAGGGCACTCGTTACGGCATTAGTGTATATATAGGGCACTCGTTAAGGCATTAGTGTATATATAGGGCACTCGTTAAGGTATTAGTGTATACATAGGGCACTTGTTAAGGTATTAGTGTATACATAGGGCACTCGTTAAGGTATTAGGGCCCATATAGGGCATTAGTGTATATATAGGGTACTCGTTGGGGCATTTGTGTCCATATATGGCACTCGGTAAGGCATTAGTTTCTAAATACGACACTCGTTAATGCATTAGTGTCTAAATATGGCACTCGTTAAGGCATTAGTGAATTATAGGGCACTCGTTAAGGCATTCGTGAATATATAGAGCACTCGTTAAGGCATCAGTGTCTACATATAGCCCTCATTAAGGCATTAGTGTCAAAATAGGGGACTCGATATTAAGGCATTAAGGTCCAGACACTCATTAAGATGCATATAGGGTACTCATTACCGCATTAATGCCAGCATAGGGCACTCGTTAAACCTGAACTAGGTAAGCTACCATTAAAAGCAATTATATGGTCTGGTGCTTAACATGCCAACTCGAGTCTGCCTACATTACATACACAGTTGGTACCACGCAGACAGCATGTAGTCAGCGTACAATACAACTGTCATACCGTCCCACAACATGACAGATACCCCGAATAATATTGCGAAACCCCAAAAACAGGATGAAAAAAACATGCAATAGCCATAAAAAATCCCAGACAGGACGTCCGTCCCAGCTGATGAAGAGCAGCACTGCCTGCCCTCCGTAAATAATACTAAAATGTACCGGAAAATACTGTTCCTGCTATACATATTTTCGCAATACGCCACCAAAAGCGGATAAAATACATGTATATTTCATCAGGTGGCTTTCCCCGAGATTGGTAATTGACATCCGTTGACAGTCATTCTTGGCCTCATCATCAGCTCGGCCTACCTGGTGATCTGTCTGGACTCCTCCATAGATAGAACCTTGGGTTATATAACGCGGCACCAGTCAGCCAGGGCGGTTACAGGCAGGCAGATCACTGTGCCAAGCCCTCGGAGGTTGGTATTTATTCCATGTATCCGTATTCACAACTGCCATGTGTGTTTCCAATTGAATCGAAGCACTAATCCAGGGGGAAACAAGCTCACACCAGCGTTGCTGTTACTCTGTGCGTTGTATCCACTGGCGAAAGGTAGGTATGATGACAGGCTGGTTGGTTGGATAGGAGGCAAAGCTCAGTATTCATCAGATCTCGTAGCAGTCATCAGGGATCATTTCCTCGTCAGTCAGTCAGTCGGTCACCACGCGCGTACGCTGGGGGTGAGATCGCGTCACCACTCCTGCCCGGACCGACAGCTTGGTGGTGGTCACAGAGAGAGAGAGAGAGAGAGAGAGAGAGAGAGAGAGAGAGAGAGAGAGAGGGAGGGTCTCCGTCCCACCACGAACCGCTTTGATCAATCATCAACAACACAACAGCGCGTGACAGGAACTGACCACCGACCGTTGGAGGGGTGGGTGGGGGGGGGGGGTGTATGGGAAGAGGAGGAGGAGGGGACGATGGAGATGGGGCGGGGGGGTTACTTGTCTTGCGTCTTGAGTTAAAGACGCGGCAAGCAGGAGTTACGGACGCGGCCCAAACGTTTGAACCACGTGGTTTGCTCCTCAGGCCAATGTTCGTGCGTCTGTCATGACGGTGGCCTGAGGCCAGCGATACGCAGCCTTGCCGCCAACCAGGGGCGGGCGCCTGTACATATTCCGGATGTATTTATAATATATATAAAATATATATGTCAGTGTGTATATGCATGGCTACAATGGTAGATACAGCGCGCGTTCATCACATGGTGTGTTGTGGGGGTAGCTGGTACAGTGGCGACGGGGTATCCCAGGACGTCTTATTGCACGGACCTCAGCTGGCTCCTGCGAGGGGAAGGGTGGGAGAGGGGGGGGGGAGAGGGAGCAGGCTTGGGGGTCAATGGGGAGGGAGCGGCGGGATGGGGTCTGTGAAGAGGTGGAGCGAGGGGAGGCGAAGGGGAGGGATGGGGCAGAGGGGCAGGAGGGAGATGGGATCGGAAGCGGGGAAAGCGGAGCGGGGGGGGGGGGGTAGCTTTGTCATGGAGCCGAGGAGGTTGTGAGGGATGGGTGGTAAGGGGTGGGCAATGGCGAGGTGGAGCAAAGATTAGGAGGGGGAGTCGACGGGGGGGGGGCAAAAGAGAGAATGGATAGGAAGTAGGGGGAGGGGGGGGGGGGAGCGGGGAAGCGGACCGGGGTGGGTAGCTGTAATGGGGAGTGGTTGGTATGGCGAGGTGGAGCGAGGGAGGAAGGTTGAGGTGGAGCGCGCGGCTAATCGGCGTGGGGACATGGGGTAGGGCGTGGCGGGTGTCTATCGAAGAGGGTGGGAACCCCATGGGTATAAGGGGGCGGGCGGGCGCGTGGGCAGTGCCGATGAGGGTCCAGGGTGTCGTGGACGATCCGGAGGGTAAGCCCCCTGGGTGGCCGACCGCTGTGGGCTTGGGTTGTAAGGGCGGGGGGCGGGAGCCGGCTGTGTGGCTGGCCGGGCCGATACCAGGAGCAGCAAGTCACTTTAAGTCAGGCGGAGAGGGGGAAACTGCTGATCCACCGCAGGTCGCTGACCCCAGTGACTCCAGAACCATGGCACGGGGCCCGTGACCACTCCGTAACCATGGAACAGGGACAGTGACTAATCTGTCGGTCAATAGCACTTGTGCTAATGTTTATTGTTGACTTTTATGTACTGACGTCAAATGAAACTTTATCTTATCTGTAACCTTGCAGGGACCGTCACCACTCTGTAACCATGGAACAGGGACCGTGACCACTCCGTAACCATGGAACAGGGACCGTGACCACTCTGTAATCTTGTATTGGCACCGTGCCCACTCTGCAACCATGGAACAGGGACCGTGACCACTCCGTAACCATGGAACAGGGACCGTGACCACTCTGTAATCTTGTATTGGCACCGTGCCCACTCTGCAACCATGGAACAGGGCCCGTTACAACTCTGTAACCATGGAACAGGGACCGTTACCACTCTGTAATCATGGAACAGGGACCGATACCACTCTGTAATCATGGAACAGGGACCGATACCACTCTGTAATATTGTACAGGGACCGTGACCACTCTGTAACCATAGAACAAGGACATTTACCACTCTGTAATATTGTACTGGGACCGGGACCACTCTGTAACTCTGGGATAACGGTCCCTTTATGGCTATATCTAGTCCCTACATCTGAGACCTCTATATACAGTAAAAACCGCAGATGTTCGCCAAGACCGATACATGCTATTATTATGGTAATTATATTGGCACAATGGCCATTTGTGCCGATAATATTCTGCCACGCAATAAATATCTCTCGCTATCTTTTTCGTACTCTCTTTCTTCTCCCCCTTCCCCCTCCCCTCCTCTCCCCCCTCTCCCGCTCTCTCTCTCTCTCTTTATATGTATCCATCTCATTACATATCACCTCTTGATCTCCACCTTCCTTTAGTTCTCCCCCTCTCTCGGTCACCTGAAGAGTGGAGCGGTTTGGTCAGAGTAGGGCTGCCACAGCAGACACTAATGTGGGTGACCCAGGCCGCTGGGTGTGGGAAGAAGGCGGCGGGAGAGGGTGGTGGGGGTGAATGCGGGTGCGCGGGTCGGCTAGGTAGGCATGGCCGCCACACAGCTGTCTCGAAGCACCTTAAATAAATGATGATCTCTCTGGTGTCGCTCTCCCAACCAGGGGGGCAGCTCCCCGGAGTCGTCGATGGAACACAAGAAACACCCGCCAAGACCCACAGCCACGTGTTAAAGGCTGCGAGGACCAATGACTAGGTGGAGGGTGGCATCGGCGCGGTGAGGGGTCCCCCTCCAGCGCCCCACGCACCCGACCCTCATGGACTGGGTGGAGGGTGGCATCGGCGCGGTGAGGGGTCCCCCTCCAGCGCCCCACCCACCCTCCCCACCTTCATGGACTGGGTGGGGGGTGGCATCGGTACGATGAGGGTCTCCCCATCCACCCCACTCTCATGGCCTTCCCGCCCCACCCAATGCACCTCACCTCAACACACCCCAACACCCCCGATTCATCCCACCCCACCCGATTTCACACCACCCCACTCACCTCAGCGGACCGAGACATAGAGCCCAGTTATCACATCCAGATGTTCATTTTTTTCAGGACAAAATTCATCATAATGGCTGAACTCTTGTGAAGAAGGTACCGACCGACTCGCTCAACCCATCCTCCGTGACGAGACAACTTCAACAACAACCGTATTCAAAATGCCTTGGATGACAGCCGCCAACAGTTAACAAGGCCTGTAAGTCAAATCATAAGTTACCCCTGAGAAGCGGCGTTCGATGCGTGCATTTCCGGTGTGCATCCCCCCTTGATAGGGGGGGGGGGGGGGCAAGAGGTATTTCCTTTCCTCGGGAATGGGATTTTTATTTGACCGTAAACTGGGAATGAAGGCAAATAACTCTTCGTGAACTGGGAATGGGGTATTAGCCAACCGTTGTGATCAAGGATTCTCATTAATCGCGAACTGGGAATTTTATTATTAAATAACCGTGAATCGGGAAATCGCTAATTTATATCCGCCCTTCCTATGTATTTGGAGAGTTATCCTTTTTCGTGACTTGGAAATAAAAAAAATTATTCTTCGTGATCTGGAAACACGACCCCCCCCCCCATAACACGGTTATTGTAAAGGTATAAAAACACAGTTAAAACAATTATCGCTGAAATATACTTGTGCAATGCGCGCATGGATTGAAGTAAACCCAACGACAGTGTACTTGTAGTCTGTAAAGTATCTGAGTCTATCTCACAACCGGCTAGTTCTAGATCTGCTCTATATTTCAGGTGTATCCCCTATCAGTCTGCCTATAATATGAACCATAGATTGCAGGCCGTGGATAGGGATAACCTGAGACTTGTTGTTTTCTTTCGCCCCGGGGGAAGTCAAATGTTTAATAAATCATGACCCAGCACTGGAAGGTTTCTTTCCGCACAGTCCGCTTTTATTGTCAATGAGTACCAGGGTTTACCCCCCCCCCCCCTTCCAGCCCACATCCTCAAGAGACTCCCTCCCCTCCTAGCTTACATCCTCCCAGACCCCCAGACCCCCAACCCACACCGCCTCACCTACAATCGGGTGGTCCATCTAGGGATGCTCCTGAATATACATTGCTCATGCAGGTTGAAACCGGATACATCCATAGCCTAAACAAACAGACCGAGCTCTGTTTTTGCTTTTAAATAATTTTATAGCTAACATTGTATGCGTGTGTGTGCATATCAGACAGACCTCTGACACAGACTGTGACACACAACGGCTCTATACCAGAGAGAACATCTTCTGTTTCCAAATTCAGCCGCTAGATGGCGACGTTGCATGGTAGTATGATGGCCTGCACACCACGACTCCCTCTAAGCGTATAGTCATGATATAACTACAATACGGATTCGTGATACGGCTACAATACGGCGTGTCACGCAGCCACACAATGCCGTACACGGATCTCCTTGAATAGTTAACGACCCTTCGTGACTTATGGGGTATTTCCTTACAACGTGGGAGAGAAAAAAAGTGTAGTAAGACACTGGTGTTACAGGACACTGGTGGTACAGGACACTGGTACAGGACACTGGTGGTACAGGACACTGGTGTTACAGGACACTGGTGGTACTGTACACTGGTAGTACTGTGGGGGGGGGGGGGGGGGAGGAGGCAGGGGGATATCCGTTCCTCGGGATTGGCCTTTTCATTGGAATGGAATGGAATGTTGGTGTTTTAGGCCACTTTTGTGCACATACAGGCTAAATTGGGCCAAGGAACCTCCCGAGACGATGAAGGATGAAGGAATGAAACATGCCCCAGATTAGGTGCCCGAGCCCGGATTCGAACCCAGGACCTATTGATCTGCGGTCTAGTGCGCTAACCACTACACCAGGGAGGCCCCCGCCTTTTCATTGGAATGGGAATTGGAATATTAGCCGACCGCCGTGATCGAGGATTATCATTCATCGTGAATTTTAATATTAAATAACCGTAAATTGGGAAATGACCAATTTATATAATGTATCCGCCTCTTCCATTGTATACGGGGACTTCTCCTTTTAATTCATCCTGGAATAAAGAAATGTGACCCCCCCCCCCCCCAGCCCCCTACAGTGGCCCAACCGCCCACAAAGACCAGCATACTTGCCGCGTCTCGGCCATATATATATATTACTCGCGACAGATGACGTTAGTATGTCTAGTATGATTTCAAAATATTGATCAGAAATGTACTTCACACATTGTTTGATCTTGTTAGTGTTAATTTAAAGAAACGTAAGATAAGATAACAATTTATTTAACGTCGGTATAATTGAAAGGGTAACATGAACATCTGCGCGTTATTAATTATGACCGACCAGGACATCCGGATGAACCAGTATGGGTAGGCCTATGCAGGCCTATGTACCACGGATAATAATGATCAACGTGTAATTAATACATGTTAACTACTATTGTAGCAACATGAAGCTGTCACTTTATTTTAATGTCCTCGATTTTATCTGCTTGATATAGATGAATAAAATGTACAAAATAAAACATATTGCACATATTTATTATTACATAAATGCTAAGGAACGTGATTAAACTACCCAAACACGGCAGCGATCTCCGGATTGTTATACATTTGAAAAACACAAAATAGTCACACCTACCAACACCAGACACCCAGTTCGGCAATTTCCATTTAAAATATTTAAAGCAGCTGTCAGGTGAAAGTTGTTGCTTGTGCAAAGCTGACAAATTTACACAAGTTTGATTCATGGGGAAGATGCATTGAAATAGTGCAACAGAAGCCACCCTGATTGTTTCGGATAAGCGGTATGTCAGAAAACACCCCTAGCGTTGCTTAGAAGTGATGTGTCAGAAAGCACCCTTAGTGTTTCGGATAATTGGTGTGTCTCAAAGCACTATTAGTGTTTCGGATAACTGATGTGTCAGAAAGCACTATTCGTGTTTCGAATAAGTGGTGTGTCATAGAGCACCCTTGTATTTGTCAGAAGTGATGTGTCAGAAAGCACTATTGGTGTTTCTTAGAAGTGATGTGTCTGAAAGTACCCTTAGTGTTTCTTAGAAGTGATGTGCCAGAAAGCACGATTGATGTTTCTTAGAAGTGAGTAGTCTGAAAGCACCCTTAGTATTTCACATAAGTGAGCCGTCAGAAAGTTACTCTTAGTGATTCGGACAAGTGATGCCACAAAGCACGGATACGTGATGTGTCAGATAGGACTCCTTAGCTTCAGCGTTACCATGTGGTGAAAAAAGAGTCACTGGTTTTGAGAGTCCATCTTCTGTATTAGAACCCGCGAAACCGATTATTGTAGTAAATGCGTGGCGTGAACATATCAGCTGAAACGTAGTTTGACCTAACCTGGAAGATCGACCTTGTTATGGGACCCCCGTGGTATTGCACAAGGTACATTTTCTATCTAAACAGTTTGAAGATATCGCCAACACTTAACGACCGAGGCAAGGCGAAATACAAGCGAATTACAAGCGCCCTCTGCCGTGGAAGAATGAGTTACAACGACCGGAAGCTCTCCCAACACGACCTCGTAACCCGGGTGATTTCGCTGAGCACTGGGTCTCCGCCAGGGGGATACGCTGCCACGCTGCGTGGGGCCAGGCACCAGCCAACCCGGGTGATATACTCAGTTGGCCTAATCCCCGCCCCAGCCTCGTTCTGGTGTTATTACGGCGAAGCGACCCCCAGAGTCTACAGAGGC
The DNA here is from genome assembly GCA_964019135.1 of Arenicola marina. Lineage (NCBI taxonomy): Eukaryota > Metazoa > Annelida > Polychaeta > Arenicolidae > Arenicola > Arenicola marina. The sequence goes on from OZ025248.1 coordinate 36,007,316, forward strand.
GCGAGCCCATTAACGCCAATACCGATTGCAATGTCATGTTTCAATCTGCGTGTAGTGCGGCACAATGGCAGTCAGTACTCGGAACTGATTGCCCGGACATTAACCACCGCCAGGGAGTGCAGTACTCCAGCGGCGGTCAGTACTCGGAACTGAGGGCCGGACATTATCCACAGCCAGGGAGTGCAGTACTCTAGCGGCGGTCAGTACTCGGAACTGAGTCCCCGGACATTAACCACCGGCAGGGAGTGCAGTACTCTAGCGGCGGTCAGTACTCGGAACTGAGTGCTCGGACATTGTCCACCGCCAGGGAGTGCAGGTTACACACCAATAGGTCGTGCGTAGAAAAGTACATACCGTCAAGTAGTGCCTAAAATATGGTCGTATATCAGGGTTATATGGTTACTAATTGTTTCTGTCCTGGCAATTATTGTTTCTTTTAATAATGTTTGGCCAGGATCATGCCTGTTCAATTAATCTGTGACGAATTTAATGATGCATGCGGATGTTACGGGTGCGTGGTTCGGTCGATCTAATCACATGCTGATTCGCAGGGTGTCATACTATGGGCTGAAGCAAAAAATATCGCACGTCATCCTATGTTTTGCTTGTTTGTAAAATAAAGTTGGATAATTGCTCTATAATTTCCTATGGCCCACATAGTCAAACATGGTTACCGATTTTTCTCTGGCATGGGGTTGAACATTTTGGTATTTCCATTGCTTATCATGGGGATGGTTTCTACTGGTGTGTAACCTGCAGTACTCCAGCGGCGGCCAGTATTCGGAACTGAGTGCCCGGACATTAACCACCTCCAGGGAGTGCAGTACTCTAGCGGCGGTCAGTACTCGGAACTGAATGCCCGGACATTAACCACCGCCAGGGAGTGCAGTACTCTAGCGGCGGTCAGTACTCGGAACTGAGTGCCCGGACATTATCCACCGCCAGGGAGTGCAGGGAACACACCAATAGGTCGTGCGTAAAAAAGTACATACCGTCAAGTAGTGCCTAAAATATGGTCGTATATCAGGGTTATATGGTTACTAATTGTTTCTGTCCTGGCAAATATTGTTTCTTTTAATAATGTTTGGCCAGGATAATGCCTGTTCAATTAATCTGTGACGAATTTAATGATGCATGTGGATGTTACGGGTGATTCGCAGGGTGTCATACTATGGGCTGTAGCCAAAAATATCGCACGTCATCCTATGTTTTGCTTGTTTGTAAGATAAAGTTGGATAATTGCTCTATAATTTCCTATGGCCCACATAGCCAAAAATATTGTTACCGATTTTTCTCTGGCATGGGGTTGACTATTTGGGTTTTTCCATTGCTTATCATGGGGATGGGTTTTATTGGTGTGTAACCTGCAGTACTACAGCGGCGGTCACTACCCGGAACTGAGTGCCCGGACATTAACCACCGCCAGGGAGTGCAGTACTCTAGCGGCGGTCAGTACTCGGAACTGAGTGCCCGGACATTATCCACCGCCAGGGAGTGCAGGTTACACACCAATAGGTCGTGCGTAAAAAAGTACATACCGTCAAGTAGTGCCTAAAATATGGTCGAATATCAGGGTTATATGGTTACTAATTGTTTCTGTCCTGGCTAATATTGTTTCTTTTAATAATGTTTGGCCAGGATAATGCCTGTTCAATTAATCTGTGACGAATTTAATGATGCATGTGAATGTTACGGGTGATTCGCAGGGTGTCATACTATGGGCTGTAGCCAAAAATATCGCACGTCATCCTATGTTTTGCTTGTTTGTAAGATAAAGTTGGATAATTGCTCTATAATTTCCTATGGCCCACATAGCCAAACATGGTTACCGATTTTTCTCTGGCATGGGGTTGACTATTTGGGTTTTTCCATTGCTTATCATGGGGATGGTTTTTATTGGTGTGTAACCTGCAGTACTCCAGCGGCGGTCACTACCCGGAACTGAGTGCCCGGACATTAACCACCGCCAGGGAGTGCAGTACTCTGGCGGCGGTCAGTACTCGGAAGTGAATCCTCGAACATGAACTACCACCAAACTACCAGAAGGGAGGGAGAGCGGCATTCAAACCCGGGCAAAGCTTGCTGTTCCGTGAGAACGTCGTAACTAACCCTGCACACGAGGCAGCGCGACAGGTAGACCAGACGTGTCGGAAACAAGCCGGGAACAAACTAATACAGTTCCTCGGACACAACTAACCCAGCGACTCAGCCTTTTATTGAACGTACCAGCAGAAGCTCCACCTTGGGAACTTCGTCGTATGTCACACTTACATGGACCGGGATCGCAAACGGCAAATTACGTTGCACCATTGGACTGCCTTCCACTGACTTGATTACCTCGCATCAGACATACATCAGGACAGATGCGCTCTGTGGGCAGTATTGTCCATGATTTACAGTCCACAATCAGTGCTTTCCATGGTTTGTTGTCTCCAGAATTGCCCATTTTATGTTGGAAGTGCCGTCGCATCGCTGTAAGTGTCTCTAGGGCCCGTGAGCTCGAAACGGTCTCGAATAGGATATAATATGCATGGGGACGGGCGAAATATTCTGCCCCGGCGTTTCAAAATTACGGGCAAAGACGCGAGGTACAGATTTGTTCTTAGCTCAGTCGCACTTCCTGCCTCCGACTGACTCCGCTTGGAGCGGCGTGAGGGTTTGGTGTTAGCTCAGCTGGCCATCATAATGCAAGCGTGCACGGTCGCGTTGCAGCCCGACTCTTCCCTCAAGCCGCGGGATATCGCATTTCAGTCACCTGATACGGCAAGCGCTCATGGCGCTGAGTTGATGAGGATGTAGTATCTCTTGCATTATATTATCACCAATCATGCAGACGTGGTTAGCATGCGTCACGCGGGGGTCCCTGATAAAAGCAGAATACCTCAGTTGATGTACATGATATTTGCACTCCAGCTGGTAACGCAAGCACTTCGGCTCGAAATGTAACGGCAACGCCGCTATGTGCAAAGAATCCCCCCACAGGCCTACATGGAGGGTGTAGCAGTAAGGGTGGATGGGAGAGGGGGGTACTAGTTGAACGGGTTACTTCAGAAGGATACCAGCCAATGATGTTGGGTAATCGTTAATATGTCACAACCGTCAGTATGGGGGCCGCCTCGATAGGTCAGTGGGTTAGAGCGGTCGCCATGAACGCTCTGGCCACCTGAGAGCCTAACGGCACGTGGATCGGCGGTTCGCGCCCCGCTGTGGTCATGTCTGTGTGGTCGCAGGATAAAGATCCCATGTCTTTCTTCGCAAAGAATAGGGGGTTACCCCCGGGGATATGGCTCCACTCTCCCTTCCTTCTCCCACTGACGCGATATGACCAAAAGTGGTTAAAGCGTCCTGCATATACAACCAACCAACTGTCGTTATGAGTACGATATCGTGTTACCATTAGGACGATATCGTGTCACCATTAGGACGTTATCGTGTCACCATTAGGACGATGTCGTGTCACCATTAGGACGGTATCGTGTCACCATTAGGACGTTATCGTGTCACCATTAGGACGTTATCGTGTCACCATTAGGACGATGTCGTGTCACCATTAGGACGTTATCGTGTCACCATTAGGACGATATCGTGTCATCATTAGGACGATACCATGTCACCATTAGGACGATATCGTGTCACCATTAGGACGATGTCGTGTCACCATTAGGACGTTATCGTGTCACCATTAGGACGTTATCGTGTCACCATTAGGACGATATCGTGTCACCATTAGGACGATACCATGTCACCATTAGGACGATATCGTGTCACCGTTAGGACGATATCGTGTCACTATTAGGACGATATCTTGTCACCATTAGGGCGACATTGTGTTACCTTTAGAAGGATATTGAGTGGTCCCTGGATTTGGGTATCGATGGTGGTTATGAAATATAGCACCCCCTCTTAATTAATTCCTTAATTGGGTAGTGCACCCGTGTCGGTGTAATTGTGACGTCGGTGAAAAACACACTCGCGTCGTGATGGCAAGTCCTGCTACACGCATACGTGCGACCTTGCCACGGCTCAGTCGAGGGTGGGATGGGGGGCGGGTGGTGGGGGTAAGGGGGGTGGGGTCTTATGTGTCCCTTGGGTATATCGGTCCACCATTGCCTTTGCACGGCCACAGCGCCAAAGGGGACATTCACATTGCCGCAATGCTTTTTACGGCTGCGGGTCCGGATCGCAAGTTGACGGCTGGACGAGTGAGCGCTGACCATGGTGGCAGGGTGGGGTGTGGGACCGCTGACCATGGTGCCAGGGTGGGGTGTTGGACCGCTGACCATGGTGGCAGGGTGGAGTGTGGGAGCGCTGACCATGGTGGCAGGGTGGGGTGTGGGACCGCTGACCATGTTGGCAGGTTGGGATGTGGGACCGCTGACCATGGTGGCAGGGTGGGGTGTGGGACCGCTGACCATGGTGGCAGGGTGGGGTGTGGGACCGCTGACCATGGTGGCAGGGTGGGGTGTGGGACCGCTGACCATGGTGGCAGGGTGGGGTGTGGGACCGCTGACCATGGTGGCAGGGTGGGGTGTGGGACCGCTGACCATGGTGGCAGGGCGGGTTGTGGGACCGATGACCATGGTGGCAGGGTGGGTTGTGGGACCGCTGACCATGGTGGCAGGGTGGGGTGTGGGACCGCTGACCATGGTAGCAGGGTGGGGTGTGGGACCGCTGAGCATGGTGGCAGGGTGAGGTGTGGGACCGCTGACCATGGTGGCAGGGTGAGGTGTGGGACCGCTGACCATGGTGGCAGGGTGGAGTGTGGGACCGCTGACCATGGTGGCAGGGTGGGGTGTGGGACCGCTGACCATGGTGGCAGGGTGGGGTGTAGGACCGCTGACCATGGTGGCAGGGTGGGGTGTGGGACCGCTGACCATGGTGGCAGGGTGGGGTGTGGGACCGCTGACCATGGTGGCAGGGTGGGGTGTGGGACCGCTGAGCATGGTGGCAGGGTGGGGTGTGGGACCGCTGACCATGGTGGCAGGGTGGGGTGTGGGACCGCTGACCATGGTGGCAGGGTGAGGTGTGGGACCGCTGACCATGGTGGCAGGGTGGGGTGTGGGACCGCTGACCATGGTGGCAGGGTGGGGTGTAGGACCGCTGACCATGGTGGTAGGGTGGGGTGTGGGACCGCTGACCATGGTGTCAGGGTGGGGTGTGGGACCGCTGACCATGGTGGCAGGGTGGGGTGTGGGACCGCTGACCATGGTGGCAGGGCGGGGTGTGGGACCGCTGACCATGGTGGCAGCGTGGGGTGTGGGACCGCTGACCATGGTGGCAGGGTGGGGTGTGGGACCGCTGACCATGGTGGCAGGGTGCTGTGTGGGACCGCTGACCATGGTGGCAGGGTGGGGTGTGGGACCGCTGACCATGGTGGCAGGATGGGGTGTGGGACCGCTGATCATGGTGGCAGGGTGGTGTGTGGGACCGCTGACCATGGTGGCAAGGGGAAGGGGGGGGCGTGGGACCGCTAACCATGGTGGCAGGGTGGGGTGTAGGACCGCTGACCATGGTGGTAGGGTGGGGTGTGGGACCGCTGACCATGGTGTCAGGGTGGGGTGTGGGACCGCTGACCATGGTGGCAGGGTGGGGTGTGGGACCGCTGACCATGGTGGCAGGGCGGGGTGTGGGACCGCTGACCATGGTGGCAGCGTGGGGTGTGGGACCGCTCACCATGGTGGCAGGGTGGGGTGTGGGACCGCTGACCATGGTGGCAGGGTGCTGTGTGGGACCGCTGACCATGGTGGCAGGGTGGGGTGTGGGACCGCTGACCATGGTGGCAGGATGGGGTGTGGGACCGCTGATCATGGTGGCAGGGTGGTGTGTGGGACCGCTGACCATGGTGGCAAGGGGAAGGGGGGGGCGTGGGACCGCTAACCATGGTGGCAGGGTGGGGTGTGGGACCGCTGACCATGGTGGCAGGGTGGGGTGTAGGACCGCTGACCATGGTGGCAGGGTGGGGTGTGGGACCGCTGACCATGGTGGCAGGGTGGGGTGTGGGACCGCTGACCATGGTGGCAGGGTGGGGTGTGGGACCGCTGACCATGGTGGCAGGGCGGGGTGTGGGACCGCTGACCATGGTGGCAGGGTGGGGTGTGGGACCGCTGACCATGGTGGCAGGGTGGGGTGTGGGACCGCTGACCATGGTGGCAGGGTGGTGTGTGGGACCGCTGACCATGGTGGCAGGGTGGGGTGTGGGACCGCTGACCATGGTGGCAGGGTGGGGTGTGGGACCGCTGACCATGGTGGCAGGATGGGGTGTGGGACCGATGACCATGGTGGCAGGGTGGGTTGTGGGACCGCTGACCATGGTGGCAGGGTGGGGTGTGGGACCGCTGACCATGGTGGCAGGGTGGGGTGTGGGACCGCTGAGCATGGTGGCAGGGTGAGGTGTGGGACCGCTGACCATGGTGGCAGGGTGAGGTGTGGGACCGCTGACCATGGTGGCAGGGTGGGGTGTGGGACCGCTGACCATGGTGGCAGGGCGGGGTGTGGGACCGCTGACCATGGTGGCAGGGTGGGGCGTGGGACCGCTGACCATGGTGGCAGGGTGGGGTGTGGGACCGCTGACCATGGTGGCAGGGTGGGGTGTGGGACCGCTGACCATGGTGGCAGGGCGGGGTGTGGGACCGCTGACCATGGTGGCAGGGTGGGGTGTGGGACCGCTGACCATGGTGGCAGGTCGGGGTGTGGGACCGCTGACCATGGTGGCAGGGTGTGGTGTGGGACCGCTGACCATGGTGGCAGGGTGAGGTGTGGGACCGCTGACCATGGTGGCAGGGTGAGGTGTGGGACCGCTGACCATGGTGGCAGGGTGGGGTGTGGGACCGCTGACCATGGTGGCAGGGTGGGGTGTGGGACCGCTGACCATGGTGGCAGGGTGGGGTGTGGGACCGCTGACCATAGTGGCAGGGTGGGGTGTGGGACCGCTGACCATGGTGGCAGGGCGGGGTGTGGGATCGCTGACCATGGTGGCAGGGTGGGGTGTGGGACCGCTGACCATGGTGACAGGGTGGGGTGTGGGACCGCTGACCATGGTGCCAGGGTGGGGTGTGGGACCGCTGATCATGGTGGCAGGGTGGTGTGTGGGACCGCTGACCATGGTGGCAGGGGGAGGGGGGGGGGGCGTGGGACCGCTGACCATGGTGGCAGGGTGGGGTGTGGGACCGCTGACCATGGTGGCAGGGTGGGGTGTGGGACCGCTGACCATGGTGGCAGGGCGGGGTGTGGGACCGCTGACCATGGTGGCAGGGTGGGGCGTGGGACCGCTGACCATGGTGGCAGGGTGGGGTGTGGGACCGCTGACCATGGTGGCAGGGTGGGGTGTGGGACCGCTGACCATGGTGGCAGGGCGGGGTGTGGGACCGCTGACCATGGTGGCAGGGTGGGGTGTGGGACCGCTGACCATGGTGGCAGGTCGGGGTGTGGGACCGCTGACCATGGTGGCAGGGTGTGGTGTGGGACCGCTGACCATGGTGGCAGGGTGAGGTGTGGGACCGCTGACCATGGTGGCAGGGTGAGGTGTGGGACCGCTGACCATGGTGGCAGGGTGGGGTGTGGGACCGCTGACCATGGTGGCAGGGTGGGGTGTGGGACCGCTGACCATGGTGGCAGGGTGGGGTGTAGGACCGCTGACCATGGTGGCAGGGTGGGGTGTGGGACCGCTGACCATGGTGGCAGGGTGGGGTGTGGGACCGCTGACCATGGTGGCAGGGCGGGGTGTGGGATCGCTGACCATGGTGGCAGGGTGGGGTGTGGGACCGCTGACCATGGTGACAGGGTGGGGTGTGGGACCGCTGACCATGGTGGCAGGGTGGTGTGTGGGACCGCTGACCATGGTGGCAGGGTGGGGTGTGGGACCGCTGACCATGGTGGCAGGGTGGGGTGTGGGACCGCTGACCATGGTGGCAGGATGGGGTGTGGGACCGATGACCATGGTGGCAGGGTGGGTTGTGGGACCGATGACCATGGTGGCAGGGTGGGGTGTGGGACCGCTGACCATGGTGGCAGGGTGGGGTGTGGGACCGCTGAGCATGGTGGCAGGGTGAGGTGTGGGACCGCTGACCATGGTGGCAGGGTGAGGTGTGGGACCGCTGACCATGGTGGCAGGGTGGGGTGTGGGACCGCTGACCATGGTGGCAGGGTGGGGTGTGGGACCGCTGACCATGGTGGCAGGGTGGGGTGTAGGACCGCTGACCATGGTGGCAGGGTGGGGTGTGGGACCGCTGACCATGGTGGCAGGGTGGGGTGTGGGACCGCTGACCATAGTGGCAGGGTGGGGTGTGGGACCGCTGACCATGGTGGCAGGGCGGGGTGTGGGATCGCTGACCATGGTGGCAGGGTGGGGTGTGGGACCGCTGACCATGGTGACAGGGTGGGGTGTGGGACCGCTGACCATGGTGCCAGGGTGGGGTGTGGGACCGCTGATCATGGTGGCAGGGTGGTGTGTGGGACCGCTGACCATGGTGGCAGGGGGAGGGGGGGGGCGTGGGACCGCTGACCATGGTGGCAGGGTGGGGTGTGGGACCGCTGACCATGGTGGCAGGGTGGGGTGTGGGACCGCTGACCATGGTGGCAAGGCGGGGTGTGGGACCGCTGACCATGGTGGCAGGGTGGGGCGTGGGACCGCTGACCATGGTGGCAGGGTGGGGTGTGGGACCGCTGACCATGGTGGCAGGGTGGGGTGTGGGACCGCTGACCATGGTGGCAGGGCGGGGTGTGGGACCGCTGACCATGGTGGCAGGGTGGGGTGTAGGACCGCTGACCATGGTGGCAGGGTGGGGTGTGGGACCGCTGACCATGGTGGCAGGGTGGGGTGTGGGACCGCTGACCATAGTGGAAGGGTGGGGTGTGGGACCGCTGACCATGGTGGCAGGGCGGGGTGTGGGATCGCTGACCATGGTGGCAGGGTGGGGTGTGGGACCGCTGACCATGGTGACAGGGTGGGGTGTGGGACCGCTGACCATGGTGCCAGGGTGGGGTGTGGGACCGCTGATCATGGTGGCAGGGTGGTGTGTGGGACCGCTGACCATGGTGGCAGGGGGAGGGGGGGGGCGTGGGACCGCTGACCATGGTGGCAGGGTGGGGTGTGGGACCGCTGACCATGGTGGCAGGGTGGGGTGTGGGACCGCTGACCATGGTGGCAAGGCGGGGTGTGGGACTGCTGACCATGGTGGCAGGGTGGGGCGTGGGACCGCTGACCATGGTGGCAGGGTGGGGTGTGGGACCGCTGACCATGGTGGCAGGGTGGGGTGTGGGACCGCTGACCATGGTGGCAGGGCGGGGTGTGGGACCGCTGACCATGGTGGCAGGGTGGGGTGTGGGACCGCTGACCATGGTGGCAGGTCGGGGTGTGGGACCGCTGACCATGGTGGCAGGGTGGGGTGTGGGACCGCTGACCATGGTGGCAGGGTGAGGTGTGGGACCGCTGACCATGGTGGCAGGGTGAGGTGTGGGACCGCTGACCATGGTGGCAGGGTGGGGTGTGGGACCGCTGACCATGGTGGCAGGGTGGGGTGTGGGACCGCTGACCATGGTGGCAGGGTGGGGTGTAGGACCGCTGACCATGGTGGCAGGGTGGGGTGTGGGACCGCTGACCATGGTGGCAGGGTGGGGTGTGGGACCGCTGACCATGGTGGCAGGGTGGGGTGTGGGACCGCTGGCCATGGTGGCAGGGCGGGGTGTGGGACCGCTGACCATGGTGGCAGGGTGGGGTGTGGGACCGCTGACCATGGTGGCAGGGTGGTGTGTGGGACCGCTGACCATGGTGGCAAGGCGGGGTGTGGGACCGCTGACCATGGTGGCAGGGTGGGGTGTGGGACCGCTGACCATGGTGGCAGGATGGGGTGTGGGACCGATGACCATGGTGGCAGGGTGGGTTGTGGGACCGCTGACCATGGTGGCAGGGTGGGGTGTGGGACCGCTGACCATGGTGGCAGGGTGGGGTGTGGGACCGCTGAGCATGGTGGCAGGGTGAGGTGTGGGACCGCTGACCATGGTGGCAGGGTGAGGTGTGGGACCGCTGACCATGGTGGCAGGGTGGGGTGTGGGACCGCTGACCATGGTGGCAGGGTGGGGTGTGGGACCGCTGACCATGGTGGCAGGGTGGGGTGTAGGACCGCTGACCATGGTGGCAGGGTGGGGTGTGGGACCGCTGACCATGGTGGCAGGGTGGGGTGTGGGACCGCTGACCATGGTGACAGGGTGGGGTGTGGGACCGCTGACCATGGTGCCAGGGTGGGGTGTGGGACCGCTGATCATGGTGGCAGGGTGGTGTGTGGGACCGCTGACCATGGTGGCAGGGGGAGGGGGGGCGTGGGACCGCTGACCATGGTGGCAGGGTGGGGTGTGGGACCGCTGACCATGGTGGCAGGGTGGGGTGTGGGACCGCTGACCATGGTGGCAGGGCGGGGTGTGGGACCGCTGACCATGGTGGCAGGGTGGGGCGTGGGACCGCTGACCATGGTGGCAGGGTGGGGTGTGGGACCGCTGACCATGGTGGCAGGGTGGGGTGTGGGACCGCTGACCATGGTGGCAGGGCGGGGTGTGGGACCGCTGACCATGGTGGCAGGGTGGGGTGTGGGACCGCTGACCATGGTGGCAGGTCGGGGTGTGGGACCGCTGACCATGGTGGCAGGGTGGGGTGTGGGACCGCTGACCATGGTGGCAGGGTGAGGTGTGGGACCGCTGACCATGGTGGCAGGGTGAGGTGTGGGACCGCTGACCATGGTGGCAGGGTGGGGTGTGGGACCGCTGACCATGGTGGCAGGGTGGGGTGTGGGACCGCTGACCATGGTGGCAGGGTGGGGTGTAGGACCGCTGACCATGGTGGCAGGGTGGGGTGTGGGACCGCTGACCATGGTGGCAGGGTGGGGTGTGGGACCGCTGACCATGGTGGCAGGGTGGGGTGTGGGACCGCTGACCATGGTGGCAGGGCGGGGTGTGGGACCGCTGACCATGGTGGCAGGGTGGGGTGTGGGACCGCTGACCATGGTGACAGGGTGGGGTGTGGGACCGCTGACCATGGTGCCAGGGTGGGGTGTGGGACCGCTGATCATGGTGGCAGGGTGGTGTGTGGGACCGCTGACCATGGTGGCAGGGGGAGGGGGGGGGGGCGTGGGACCGCTGACCATGGTGGCAGGGTGGGGTGTGGGACCGCTGACCATGGTGGCAGGGTGGGGTGTGGGACCGCTGACCATGGTGGCAGGGCGGGGTGTGGGACCGCTGACCATGGTGGCAGGGTGGGGCGTGGGACCGCTGACCATGGTGGCAGGGTGGGGTGTGGGACCGCTGACCATGGTGGCAGGGTGGGGTGTGGGACCGCTGACCATGGTGGCAGGGCGGGGTGTGGGACCGCTGACCATGGTGGCAGGGTGGGGTGTGGGACCGCTGACCATGGTGGCAGGTCGGGGTGTGGGACCGCTGACCATGGTGGCAGGGTGGGGTGTGGGACCGCTGACGATGGTGGCAGGGTGGGGTGTGGGACCGCTGACCATGGTGGCAGGGTGGGGTGTGGGACCGCTGACCATGGTGGCAGGGTGGGGTGTGGGACCGCTGAGTATGGTGGCAGGGTGAGGTGTGGGACCGCTGACCACGGTGGCAGGGTGAGGTGTGGGACCGCTGACCATGGTGGCAGGGTGGGGTGTGGGACCGCTGACCACGGTGGCAGGGTGAGGTGTGGGACCGCTGACCATGGTGGCAGGGTGGGGTGTGGGACCGCTGACCATGGTGGCAGGGTGGGGTGTGGGACCGCTGACCATGGTGGCAGGGTGGGGTGTAGGACCGCTGACCATGGTGGCAGGGTGAGGTGTGGGAGCGCTGACCATGGTGGCAGGGTGGGGTGTGGGACCGCTGACCATGGTGGCAGGGGGGGTGTGGGACCGCTGACCATGGTGGCAGAGTGGGGTGTGGGACCGCTGACCATGGTGGCAGGGTGGGGTGTGCGACCGCTGACCATGGTGGCAGAGTGGGGTGTGGGACCGCTGACCATGGTGACAGGGTGGGGTGTGGGACCGCTGACCATGGTGGCAGGGTGGGGTGCGGGACCGCTGACCATGGTGGCAGGGCGGGGTGTGGGACCGCTGACCATGGTGGCAGGGTGGGGTGTGGGACCGCTGACCATGGTGACAGGGTGGGGTGTGGGACCGCTGACCATGGTGCCAGGGTGGGGTGTGGGACCGCTGATCATGGTGGCAGGGTGGTGTGTGGGACCGCTGACCATGGTGGCAGGGGGAGGGGGGGGGGGCGTGGGACCGCTGACCATGGTGGCAGGGTGGGGTGTGGGACCGCTGACCATGGTGGCAGGGTGGGGCGTGGGACCGCTGACCATGGTGGCAGGGTGGGGTGTGGGACCGCTGACCATGGTGGCAGGGTGGGGTGTGGGACCGCTGACCATGGTGGCAGGGTGGGGTGTGGGACCGCTGACCATGGTGGCAGGGTGGGGTGTGGGACCGCTGACCATGGTGGCAGGGTGGGGTGTAGGACCGCTGACCATGGTGGCAGGGTGAGGTGTGGGAGCGCTGACCATGGTGGCAGGGTGGGGTGTGGGACCGCTGACCATGGTGGCAGGGTGGGGTGTGGGACCGCTGACCATGGTGGCAGGGCGGGGTGTGGGACCGCTGACCATGGTGGCAGGGTGGGGTGTGGGACCGCTGACCATGGTGACAGAGTGGGGTGTGGGACCGCTGACCATGGTGCCAGGGTGGGGTGTGGGACCGCTGATCATGGTGGCAGGGTGGTGTGTGGGACCGCTGACCATGGTGGCAGGGGGAGGGGGGGGGGCGTGGGACCGCTGACCATGGTGGCAGGGTGGGGTGTGGGACCGCTGACCATGGTGGCAGGGTGGGGTGTGGGACCGCTGACCATGGTGGCAGGGCGGGGTGTGGGACCGCTGACCATGGTGGCAGGGTGGGGCGTGGGACCGCTGACCATGGTGGCAGGGTGGGGTGTGGGACCGCTGACCATGGTGGCAGGGTGGGGTGTGGGACCGCTGACCATGGTGGCAGGGCGGGGTGTGGGACCGCTGACCATGGTGGCAGGGTGGGGTGTGGGACCGCTGACCATGGTGGCAGGTCGGGGTGTGGGACCGCTGACCATGGTGGCAGGGTGGGGTGTGGGACCGCTGACGATGGTGGCAGGGTGGGGTGTGGGACCGCTGACCATGGTGGCAGGGTGGGGTGTGGGACCGCTGACCATGGTGGCAGGGTGGGGTGTGGGACCGCTGAGTATGGTGGCAGGGTGAGGTGTGGGACCGCTGACCACGGTGGCAGGGTGAGGTGTGGGACCGCTGACCATGGTGGCAGGGTGGGGTGTGGGACCGCTGACCACGGTGGCAGGGTGAGGTGTGGGACCGCTGACCATGGTGGCAGGGTGGGGTGTGGGACCGCTGACCATGGTGGCAGGGTGGGGTGTGGGACCGCTGACCATGGTGGCAGGGTGGGGTGTAGGACCGCTGACCATGGTGGCAGGGTGAGGTGTGGGAGCGCTGACCATGGTGGCAGGGTGGGGTGTGGGACCGCTGACCATGGTGGCAGGGGGGGTGTGGGACCGCTGACCATGGTGGCAGAGTGGGGTGTGGGACCGCTGACCATGGTGGCAGGGTGGGGTGTGCGACCGCTGACCATGGTGGCAGAGTGGGGTGTGGGACCGCTGACCATGGTGACAGGGTGGGGTGTGGGACCGCTGACCATGGTGGCAGGGTGGGGTGCGGGACCGCTGACCATGGTGGCAGGGCGGGGTGTGGGACCGCTGACCATGGTGGCAGGGTGGGGTGTGGGACCGCTGACCATGGTGACAGGGTGGGGTGTGGGACCGCTGACCATGGTGCCAGGGTGGGGTGTGGGACCGCTGATCATGGTGGCAGGGTGGTGTGTGGGACCGCTGACCATGGTGGCAGGGGGAGGGGGGGGGGGGCGTGGGACCGCTGACCATGGTGGCAGGGTGGGGTGTGGGACCGCTGACCATGGTGGCAGGGTGGGGTGTGGGACCGCTGACCATGGTGGCAGGGCGGGGTGTGGGACCGCTGACCATGGTGGCAGGGTGGGGCGTGGGACCGCTGACCATGGTGGCAGGGTGGGGTGTGGGACCGCTGACCATGGTGGCAGGGTGGGGTGTGGGACCGCTGACCATGGTGGCAGGGCGGGGTGTGGGACCGCTGACCATGGTGGCAGGGTGGGGTGTGGGACCGCTGACCATGGTGGCAGGTCGGGGTGTGGGACCGCTGACCATGGTGGCAGGGTGGGGTGTGGGACCGCTGACGATGGTGGCAGGGTGGGGTGTGGGACCGCTGACCATGGTGGCAGGGTGGGGTGTGGGACCGCTGACCATGGTGGCAGGGTGGGGTGTGGGACCGCTGAGCATGGTGGCAGGGTGAGGTGTGGGACCGCTGACCACGGTGGCAGGGTGAGGTGTGGGACCGCTGACCATGGTGGCAGGGTGGGGTGTGGGACCGCTGACCATGGTGGCAGGGTGGGGTGTGGGACCGCTGACCATGGTGGCAGGGTGGGGTGTAGGACCGCTGACCATGGTGGCAGGGTGGGGTGTGGGAGCGCTGACCATGGTGGCAGGGTGGGGTGTGGGACCGCTGACCATGGTGGCAGGGGGGGTGTGGGACCGCTGACCATGGTGGCAGAGTGGGGTGTGGGACCGCTGACCATGGTGGCAGGGTGGGGTGTGCGACCGCTGACCATGGTGGCAGAGTGGGGTGTGGGACCGCTGACCATGGTGGCAGGGTGGGGTGTGGGACCGCTGACCATGGTGGCAGGGTGGGGTGCGGGACCGCTGACCATGGTGGCAGGGTGGGGTGTGGGACCGCTGACCATGGTGGCAGGAGTGGGGTGTGGGACCGCTGACCATGGTGGCAGGGTGGGGTGTGCGACCGCTGACCATGGTGGCAGAGTGGGGTGTGGGACCGCTGACCATGGTGGCAGGGTGGGGTGTGGGACCGCTGACCATGGTGGCAGGGTGGGGTGCGGGACCGCTGACCATGGTGGCAGGGTGGGGTGTGGGACCGCTGAGCATGGTGGCAGGGTGAGGTGTGGGACCGCTGACCATGGTGGCAGGGTGAGGTGTGGGACCGCTGACCATGGTGGCAGGGTGGGGTGTGGGACCGCTGACCATGGTGGCAGGGTGGGGTGTGGGACCGCTGACCATGGTGGCAGGGTGGGGTGTGGGACCGCTGACCATGGTGACAGGGTGGAGTGTGGGACCGCTGACCATGGTGGCAGGGCGGGGTGTGGGACCGCTGACCATGGTGGCAGGGTGGGGTGTGGGACCGCTGACCATGGTGGCAGGGTGGGGTGTGGGACCGCTGACCATGGTGGCAGGATGGTGTGTGGGACCGCTGACCATGGTGGCAGGGTGGGGTGTGGGACCGCTGACCATGGTGGCAGGGTGGGGTGTGGGACCGCTCACCATGGTGGCAGGATGGGGTGTGGGACCGATGACCATGGTGGTAGGGTGGGTTGTGGGACCGCTGACCATGGTGGCAGGGTGGGGTGTGGGACCGCTGACCATGGTGGCAGGGTGGGGTGTGGGACCGCTGACCATGGTGGCAGGGGGGGTCTGTACTTTCTGCGTCCGCGTTTGACCCATACACCCGTCGGCGCCAGGTTATTCTATGGGTCCAGGGTACGATATGGCTACGGTATGGTATGGGTCCAGGGTACGATACGGCTACGGTTCAGGCGACCGTGCACAGCGTGACAGGCCTCTATAATGTCGCTCGATATAAACCCCGTCCGTTCAACATCATCGCCACTCGCCAAACCTGGTGATGGTCCAGTGAACTCTGCCCGCATATAGTTTACCCAAACAAACAGGCGAATGGCTAATGCTTGACCCCTCACAGAGAGATAGAGATAAATACTCGCCGGTGAGCGAATTTTGGCATAGATATAACTATATATCAAAATCTACGTAGCCCCAGGAGCGCTTGTGCAAGGGAAAACATTATTCGAGCACCCACCACACCCCACCCCTGTTCCCCGCATACACACGCGGAAGCAACGCGGTAAACCGCCACTAAAGCATTCATATATATCATAATTATACATGATTAACTCTACATTCAGTTTTAGTGCCGGTTTCACATTACGACTAATATTAAATTAGATATTACAACTCGTCCCCCACCACATCGCAAATAACAACATTGACAGGAAGAAGAGAGTTACCACAAACATGACTTGCAATGGGATCCAATACCTCCAGTGCCCCCCCCCCCCCACCCCCCACCCCCCTCCACTTGTTGTGACTATCGTACGCACTAGACCTGGAGCTCACGAAGGACAAGCGACATAATTTGGTAACATAATTAGGGGGCGAGGTAATATATTTCTATTATCGCTCGTTCTGCATTTCATATTGGGCGGTCAGAGCCGGTGGGGCCCCTATACGCCCTAAGCCCCCCCCCCCCCCCCACCGCCCACCTCTCCCGCTCCCCTTTACTGGACCTTCCTTCTGGTCCGTGCGTCATGCGGGCGGACCGCTTTATTCAATGACGGAACGCAAATTAGATCACTTCCGGTGAACATAAATCTCCCCGCTACCCCCTCCAATCCCGCACCACTGACTGGCCGTGACGAGGCGGTTACAACGCGCCCCTTGTGGCCTTCCTCTCCATTGTTAATTTCGTCTTGCATGGTATCATGTTTATAAATGTCGCTAACGCAAGAGTGAATGTTAACGGGAGCTTACGTGTATGCTACTGGTGCCATATATACTGCCATCAATGACACAGGCGTGGCTGATTGCAAGGTCACGTACAGCCCGCATCCGCTGCCTACGGAACCGCCGTAAGTCGAAAGTCTACGAAAGTCGCCTACAATGCCATTCATAACGTTGGTCGGTCGGTGAATAAACGGCGAGTGAGAAGTTATTGCGCCCTCTGTCGAAAGATTTTATTCGTGCGGGATACGTCACTGTTCTGACGACTGACGTCACTACGCAAGGCTGTGCGTCCCCGCTCAAAGTAGGACGCTTTAACGTCAAAGATCATATCGGTACACTCGGAAGGGTCAAGGGTGTCTGCCAGAGATGACGAGTAATCAGCGCCCTACTCTTGCGAAGAAAGACAACGGATCTTCACCATTAACAAATATTTGCACACAGGGTTGGTTCGAACCGCGCACCGGCCTCACCTGGGCTGGCCTAGCAGATCACACTCGCACATTACAGCCGAGCGCGCTAACCACTGGGCCACGGGGTGATCCCCCTATTTTATAACGAGCCTATATACCGCGGTGTTTTACCACCTACAAGCTGCCCAGTTCGGCCGCGTACAAGGCCTTATACAGTGTATATTTTCCTGAAGCGGTATCCAGTGTGGGTTGCTCTCTCCAACCAGGGGGGGGGGGGTGGTCCGTTCACGTTGGATGGGAATAAGACCGGGGGATGGGGGATGATGGGTGGGGACGGATGATCTGGGGATGAGACCTAGGGCTGAGCTCTCCGAAAAAGGCCGGGGGGGTGGGGCATGATGGTTGGGGGATGCTGGGGCTGAGACCTGGGGGTGAGCTCCCAGAAAAAAAATCCGACTGGGCGGTCCACACCAAACACGGAGTGCACTTTACACCAAATAGAGGCATCGACCCTGAAAAGGGATTGCAGAGGGACCCCTGAACTTGACCGCTCGGATATACCACAGTAGGCCATACAGGTCCGCATACATGTCCGAACATAAGGCCATATATATATATATGGCGCTTTCATCTCTCCTATGACCATGCGCGAATCGTAAAGACGCCTGTTTACACAGCTCAAACCGGCATCGTATAAAGCCTCGTCTAGGTCTGGTTCCGGTAGGGGTACTTCAGTATCACCGCAGAGGCCACCCGCTGACAAGTTCAAGCAGGAACCGCTCGCTTGAGCCGTCTCAAGTAAATCACAAGGACACAGAGAATATACACCAGATTACGGGCAAATAAAAAAGAACGATAAAAAAAGGGGGAACAAAAAAAGAGAATAATTCAGTAACTTACATCCGTCCTCCACCGCCATGTTGTTTGATTTATCCACTGGAGGCTGTTTAGCGGACTGTCCCCCAGGGGGCGGACTGTCCCCCAGGGGGCGCCTCCGTCCTCTCTACTAGGGCTCCGATCGGCTCACCTGCAATAAAAAAGGAAACCGGAATGAAGTTATGAACTTTTAGGCCCGTTTTGTACGCATAAAGGCTAAACAGGGCCGAGAGACTTCCCGGGAAAATGAGTCATAACGAGAAATAACGAGACATCAGGGTCACGGAGATATTGGTAGCCTAAGCATATCTAGCTTGGTGGTATTCTGCCAGCCTATGCGACAAGCTAGCCGCCACCGACATGAATCTTGTATCTCTATACCTCGAACACGATATCTAGCTCCGGTCCTATATGTATCAACTACGGTTTTGCGGAAGTCGTTTTAATTGTTCTCGTTCGCAGAAACCGGTTGTGAAGAAGAAACAAGGATGCGGCGTCGCTGACCTTTCCTCAACCCCGATCACAGTCAGATGAGAGTGACATTCCTTTGCCTCATACACACAGATATCATTGTGTCAGTCCTCAACTAGGTTTCGGTTCAGATGATGACCTCCAGTCACCACGAGAAAACCAGCCTGACTCACTCACAGCAAGTAGATGTGGAGCCTTGGCTGCTTGCCCCCACGCTTCGTCAAGCACGGTGTCTATCGTGGAGCCACGCCGTGATAGTAGGGTGTTCAGGTGTTGTCACTGCTCGCTTCAGTGGGTCATGTTGGGACAGTCTTCCGGGGAAGTGCGGGGGCGAATGGTGGATATTGTGGAAAACCCCTAAGATGTAGTAGGCCTAGAGAAAGCCCCCACTGTGCATGCAGACATCGTTGGTAGACAACGTAAATCGGGGATCTAGAATATGTCTAAACCGATAATTATTGACCTAGAGTATGATGTAAACTGATAATTATTGACCTAGAATATGATCTAAACTGATAATTATTGACCTAGAATATGTATAATGATAATTATTGACTTAAATTATATCTAAATCAATCATTATTGACCTAAATTATGTCTAAACCGATAATTACTGACCTATAGTATGTCTAAACCAATAATTACTGAACTAGAGTATGTCAGCTGATCATCATCAGTGGCGGATCCAGGGGGGGGGGGTTAAGGGGCAACCCCCCCCCCCCTTGGGAACCAGAACATACACTGTTAAAGTCTGCTTCTCCGAGCACGCCTCCCCCCCCCCCCGGTCGAAAGTTTTTTTAGAGAGCAACCCCCCCTCCCTTGGCAAATTCCTAGATCCGCCCTGATTATTGACAAGGAATGTCTACATATACATGCCTTAACCCAGTTATTGACCCAGAGAAAGTCTAAACCGATACCAGGCACAGGGTTACCCCGGCCAGACCTGTGCTGGACCATACCAGGCACAGGGTTACCCAGGCCAGACCTGTGCTGGACCATACCAGGCACAGGATTACCAAGGCCAGACCTGTGCTCAGGGTTTACTCGTCGAATGCTACACCGATGCGATTTGCGTAGCCAGAGATGAAATCCGATGCTCCATGAATATTGCGTCAGGACGATTGTGTAATAATAATCCGGTGGGAGACATAGACCGCCAGTTACGGAAAGCGGACTTTTGAACTCAACTCACCCGTTCGTTCGCCTCGTAAAGATCCACTTCACTGTTATAACTGTCGTCGCTTCTCTTGTACTTTTAAGCAAATCACATCCGTACCAGCAATACTAGTCATGCAAGTCAGTCTTGGCCACCAAGAGCGCCGTGCAAAATTCTCAGTGATACCGCAACCGAACACAACACAACGGTGGAAAGACTCGTCCGGTGGTCAATTCGCTCCACTGGGACGCGCCTATTTCATCGCAAACTGCCTCCACATCACAGATAGCAACGGTTTGGCAGATCGACCATGGCGTAGTAGATTGAAATCACCTTAACCTACAACACATCCACAGTGTGGGCCTCAGATCAGCAGCTTTCAGATCAGTTTTGTGGTCATGGGTGGGTGGGTAAGTGGGCGGACGGGTGTTTCTCCTCATTTTTCTCTTCTCCATTTCCCGAGAGAGATTGCCGAATACAATACAGTTTTACATCCGGGATGCGCAGAGCCAGTGGGGACGCCCGGTGGGGTGGGGTGGGGTGACGAGCGCGATCGTCTTACGTCTGGTAGCACACACCGTGTATCAAACAGATGGGGTGGATCATAGAGGATGCGGGGAAGGGAGTGTGTGTGTGTGGGGGGGGGGGGGGGGGGGGGGCAGGGGGTGAGCGTGGCCTCACTGGAGCAGCCGGGGGGGGATTGGTAAAGCGCATCCCAGTGACAGGCGACGCGATCACAGACACAGTAAAATGATCACTTACAGGGGAAAGAGGACAAGCTGGGTGTCATTTACGTTACACACATACACCACATACAGGGGCGGATCTAGAACTTGGGAACTTGAGCATACGATGTAAAAGTCGGGTGTTTTTCCGCCCCCCCCCCCCCCCCCGACCCATACATACATAGATATATAGTTTACAGATTACATTTATCATAATGCCCTCTGTATAGGGCTCCATTTTCGCTGTCGGGTGAAGCATGTATGCCCCCCCCCCCCCACCCAGCGACTCCGTTCGGAGTGATTCCAACAGGGGATTACTGTATAGTCCGAAGATGGTGATATATTTGACGGTTCCAAGTGGAGATAACTATACCCGCTTTCGCTTTGCGGGAGACATTCATAGGCTATATGTGAAAATAACTCCTGGCCCTCCTGATGAAACACGGCAACGGAAATCCTATTTACGACTGTCTTTACTGCCAATTACGACTATACCCCCACCCCCCTCCTCTGTACAACCTATCCCAACTGTCATGCACACAAATCTAGCCGTGTTGCCTTCATGTCGATGACTTAGTTCCATAGATGTAACGTAGTCCGCCCGATATCGTCCAGTGGCGGTAGTCACAGCGACTTGCTTGCAGGACTAGTCTTACCACGCCCGTAACGGAGCTAGGGTGAGCCTAGCTCCGTTTACGGGCGTGGTAAGAGAGGCATGTACCAGGGCCAGACTAGTCGATGACTGAGATCGGGTGTTGTTTATCTTATTTCGGTTAAAAGGTTTATAGATCTGAGCGGTAATAACTGGTGGATCGCTACTGAGGACTTGTGTCGATTCTACCAGGGCACAAGGCCAGCTCACAGCTAATGCGGTCAGCCTGGTTAGGCCATAGATCTACTAACAGTATAGTCATAGTGCATTCAGCTTAATTCCCAGTCGGCATTTCGTACAGTCCCAAGACTTTGGTCTCGTTTACGACATCAACAGTACGTTTCGTTCATCTCAGAAACGTAAAGCTACTTACCAGTGGGAGTTGTAACACGTCTCAAGTATATCCACTGCCGTAAGTAAACATGAAAGTATAAATTGGAGAGTCCGAAACTTTGTCAACAAAGTTTCGAAGTGGTACCTCGGTGACCGAAGCACCTGTCAGTGGACGGTAAGCTGGTTCGCTGGCTCCCAACTGCGATCTCCGTAGAGGGCGCGCGCCCGCTGGTCGAATGATGCGTGGGCCCACATGTCTGTACAAGCAATACTTGGGTGTGGGTGTCCCAACACAACGGCGTGCGTGAATCGGTTCGCCTAGGTTCGGTGGGGGGGGTGGGGAGGGGCGGGAAAAGGGGGCTGCGGCCAGGACCTATCCAACCCGGTGCTTGGCGAGTCAGACGACTTGAGGGCGGTTAGGGCGCTTCACGCCCTGTACTGGTGCTACGTCATGTATAAATAAATATAGCATTAGATACGATGGGTGGGCGCGCTTTTGGAAGGTACTTGTGTGTGTGGGGGGGGGGGGGGCGCATATTTGATTTTAAGCGTTTTTACTGACTTAACTTACGGTGGGGGTGGCAGGGGATGGGGGCTTTGAGTAATAGCGAAAAACCTAATAACGACCGAGGGGGGTGGGTTGGGGGGGGGGGGGAGGGGGGGAGAGGTCCAATTTCTGGCGACCGGGGGTTGGGGGTTGTCTATCCTTTGCAACGTCCATGACACCCGCTTCCTTGAGTGGGCTACCCCCCCCCCTATCCCGGGGTGGTTAAACCGCTACACTTGACATCCGCTTACTTGAATGAGGCTAACATTGACGTCCACTTGTATCCGCCCCTGCATACAATTTTTCATTATAACCTGGTCTTATGTATTCTTTATACAACCCGATTAAAATGAAGTACTGTAAGGCGTATGCAATATTTCGTCTAGTGGACACATGCATCAGATATGGGGGACTTGATGGGGGACACCACAGCGGGCTAACTGGTGCAGAATGCCACGCCTGTGACCCTCCCTTCTATTCCTAATAAAAGCCATCTATGTTAATACTTCTATATAAACAATCCTAGAAAACAGAAACCTTTAAAATCGAAATATTATCTTACCATAGTTAAGGCCAATTTTGACAGATTTTGAGAAACATATCCAGTAAGCGATGAGCCTTTGAGCCTAGTACTGGTCCAAAGTTATTTTTGGGAGTTTAAATGTACGCCTTATATGCTGTCCAGCTTTATAGTCCCAGTCACGAACTTATTCCGGCCCCGGCAATCATAGCACAGGCTGCCTGACTTTTGGCACTTCTTTCACAGCTTTTTCCCCTCCGCTCGCGCCAATCGGAGTGAGCGCTCCACGTAGCTGGGGACCGTCTCCATAGTGGGCTCTGCCCTCGAGAGCATCACCCGGACCGTCATGGTTAGGTCTTTCAAAGTCCCCACATCCGGCAACTTACCCCTCTCCCCAGTCTCTGCCCAGAGTTGCGCAATAATAACCAAGGCATTTTTTTTTTTTTTTTTTTTTTTTTAATAAAAGTGCGGTACATAGGTACATCAAGTCCAACTGACTTATTCACAACAACAATAAAACATGATGAAGAAAGAAAAGACCTTGTTTACGTCAATGCAATATCTAGTTTCTCAAGCCAGTTACATATATTTTTAATTTTTGACAATTGCATTGTTTGACAATCTCCTAAAACGTGCCTGCGTGAAAAAATTCCTGCGTTGGGTGTCCAAAAAATTCTTCACTGGGGTGTCCGAAAACATAGTGTCTAAAAAAAGTAGCAGTAGCAACGAATACTCCGGCACAGTTCCGTCCCGTCCCCTCCGCCACTCACTCTTCGGTTCCTTCGTCAGGGGACGGACCATTTGATATCCAGCAAAGTTGTTGGGGCTTTGACGTGGGCTGCATTTTGTTTGTGGTCATGGGAAGGTCAATATTTGTTTTGTGTTCTTGTGGGGTTTTTGAGGCCCAATGTATTCAAATGTTTATTTTCATAATCGTACGGCAGTCGGGACATCAGGCAGATACAATACATGTTATACTGCTATGAATATCAAACTTTATTTTCATTTAAAGTTCTATGCAATATTTACATTTTATGCAAAATTCATTCCAAATTTATCTAGACGCACAAAGCGAAGGGTATTGGCGCGTGAACCAAACATGGTAATATATTATAACATTGTCCATCTAGATTCATAAAGTATATGTCTTTCTTCCATGCTAGGGAAAACCATTGTTTCAGCATAGCTCACGTAGAACTCTCGCCAACCGTATTTACTACACTATTCAATTGTACGGGCTCTAACGTGGCAGATGGACCAACGTATAGGGTGTGGCTGCATAATGAGAAGCTGGTAATACCGCAGAATACAACACATCTGGACAGACAGCATAAATATACACGGGTATACTGTGATGATCACTTCCTCATATATTAAATTAATTAATGCAAAACAAATCACGAAAAGGCGTGTTTCAAACAAGCGAATGGCCATCACTTCTAACATGACAATAAATTACCACGCGACACTTAGTCATTAAATTATCAAATTCAAACGATTTTTTTTGTAATTAACATTTTTTAAAGGTTTATCACGTCTTGTCCTTATTTATATAGGAATTTCGTTTCCTTGATATACGATCGATTTTGGATCATCAGATGATCGTGGCTTTAATTACGTCGGTGTTGGCATCTAGTATTAATACATGATATACCACTTGTGGAAGAGATCCCTATCTGGGCTTACACCCGGGGCTGTGAGAGCACAGCTCTGCGGGTCGCCGGCTGTGCTTCCATAGCCAAACATCACGCAGTCGATCTCCGCCAAGCACAGGACCGCACACTTCCCGGCTGTCGGCGCGCTGAGGATGCGCACGACGTGCATGACGTCACAGACGTAGTCCGCCGGGAGGACCTCAGCTCGCCTTGTGGTCACCCTAGCCAGGTCGCGGGAATCTGAGGGGAGGAAACACGGCAACAATGAACATTCGCCGTAGTTCACTGGCTGCAGGACCGGCAAGGGGGGCATTATTATCACAGCATGAGATGAATATTAGGGTTTTAGACCGCTTTGCTTTTGCCCAAGGAATTAAGGGCTAAAGTGGGCCAAGGAATCGCCCGAGACGATGAATGATGAAAGGATGAAACAACCGGGGCCTCCAGATTATGCCCAGCCCCGGATTCCAAGCAAAGAGCTATGGATCTGGGGTCTAATATGCTAAAACATAGACCGGCGAGACACCACTGGAAACATGATAATGCGGGCTTACAACGCTGTGCAGCGATGATCATGAGGTTAGCATTTGGTGACATTTGGCATTGTCGACACGGTAACTGCGGAAAACGCACTGCTCGTTATTCGGTGAGACAGCCTGTAACTTGCATGTAAGCCTATTGCTGATGCAATGGCGGATCCAGTTGTATGTGTGAGGGGGGCTCTACATAACAAAGATGTTTGCGCTAAGAAAAGAGTGCATTCCACTCTCAGCGTAAGCATCTTTTTGGCGTAAACTGCCCCCGCTCTCACAAAAAAAACACTATAAAGGAGAGGTGCCGTTCACCCAAAAAAATCGCTTCTCCCATTTTTATTTTCACTTGAGCAGACGATAAGGTGCTTCACATTTAACCAAAACGACTGGGTCATATGGTCATCATGAGATCTACCATTGAAAGTCGATCACTTGAAAAATCAAAATCGATGTAAATCGATAGGCATCGCTAGAAACGGACCGAATTGGTCAAGATTGTCTGGAAAAGAGTTACAAACCTACCCTGCCCCCTGCCTGGAACGTCCGTAAATACCTGTGCACTGTAGATGACTCCAGGTGATGTCAGTCCACCTGGTTCCCGCCAGACTAGCCGGTCCCGCGCAGGTCACCGGGGGCGTCAGGATGACCTTGCCTGATTCCTCGGCCATCTTCAGCCAGGCGAGGTCGCAGTCACATTCCAGAGGATTGCCTTCGAGTTGCAACACCAGGGGTGGACCTGCCACGTGGCATATGTAGCTTGGCAGGACATGGACGAGGTTGTGCTTCAGATCCAGAAATTCCAGTTTCACCATTCGCCTTAACGAGTCATACGGCACTTGGCTGATGCTATTAAACGTCACAAACAAATGCGTGATTTCTGGTTCGCGAGGTCCTAAGCCCGGAAACACTGTTAACCGCGTACCCGCCAGTGACACCTTACGGAGAACTGAAAAACCAACCCAGGATTCGTCGGTGATTTGGAAAATCGCAGAATCATAAATTAAGAAAATCTCGATGCTCTTTCCGAGCTTAGGCAGCTTTGGTATGGATGTGAATCTATTGTTCGATATATCTAAGTAGGCTAAAGTAAGTGACGGGCCACTGACGTCAGGGATGGCTGTGAGTTTATTCATACGTATATCCAGTGAAACTAAACGCGTCAGAATATCCAGTTGATCCGGTAGGATATTTGTAATCCTATTTCTTACTAAATTCAACCATTGCACACCACTGCAGTTCGCCAGATTTGGGAATTCAGCCAACTTGTTGTAACTAACGTCGAGTTCCTCAATGTTGCTCCAGTTTCCATCGATGGAATCAAAGTTTGTGATGAGGTTCTTACTGAGGTCAACTCTGATCACATCAAGAGGAATATCAGTCGGGACGCTGGTCAAATCACTGTTGCTGCGGATATAGTCAGTTACCTGGACTTCAGAGAGCATCGCAAGCCATAGCAATACAGACAAAGCTGCGGCGGACGCACTTGTCGACGGCGGAGACCGGAAGTACGTCATCGTGTCGTGTCTCGGTCGGTTGGGTGACGGCAATGAGGCGTCCGTTCCTTTAAATATTTCAAGTAAAGGGCGACATGTGCAGAAGAACTGTAGGGGAGCTGATAGATATATCGCTGGAGATATACAGGACGACTGACTGTCTAGCGAGGCTTAAAACATATCCATGCTCTGGGACATGTCTGTGCATGGAACACCGAGACAACAAAATTTGATCGACAAGAATTATTTAGGGTTTTCTTTTTTAGTGCAAAGTATTTTTACATCAAGGGGTGATCTCGTTTCCATACAACACGAACCCGGCATGGGCGTCGATCTTACTCGACGTCTGTTGACGAATCGACAAAGCGACAGGCTGCAACTCGTAAATAATTGAAGGTCTCGACCGCGTTGGCTTATTGAGTCGGCCTGGCATATATACGTCTTCGAATGTATTTATTATTTGAACAGTCGCTGTATATATATACGGATCACTTCTCTGTCCTACACCACGTCAGCCCACTAGTTGGAAGCAGCTTGAAGTGATTTATAACGGCGTTGTGAGAATCCCCGAAAACCCTCATTGAACAGACCGAGTAGCGGCCATATCAATTATTGTTTCATACCCACGTCTGTTATCCAATTATACTCAACTCCCCTCAACTCCCTTCAAGTTCCCAAGTGTGCACGTGATCAGTGATGGGCTCCCTGGTGTAGTGTTTAGCGCATTAGACCGGTATCTGCGGTGCGAAATTGTGCAACTCAACTGTTTTCTATATGCGCAGTATTCTAATAACAGAAACAAATGCATGTACCCCAAATATATGAATCTATATGAACTACTACTCATGTTGGATCTCCTGATAAGAAATAATTGAATACATGGCTTCAAAATACTTATTTCCTTACATTATGAGACATAGGATAAATAAGACTATAGGACATAGAACACATGTTAGTTATTGATACACAATAGTAATGTAGGTTAATGTAGGACACCAGAATGTTTTGGCAGTATTATAATTAACGTGGGATAACAGTAAGACGCCCTATATTTATTGACACTAATTGACTAATAGACGTAAGATAAAGTAGGACACCGCGTATGTAGTTATTGCACAGTACTGTCAGGTAAAAATAAATTAGGACGGCCTATAGTTACAGCGAGTTTTTTAAGGTACGTTGTTTATTGCTTATAAAATTGTTATAACAAAGCATTCTGCTCATGATTTACGAGGTCCACTTTTTACGTTAGGAATCAACAAATCAATTATTACATGAATTGCACTACGCGAGTAATACGTGAGTTCTAGTGAAAGAATGATTCGTTTTAAAGGTGCTCATACAGCAAACTTATAAATACAGTCAGACCCCGTTAATCAGACACATTCGGTTACACCCGAATTTGTGCTGGATAACGAATATATGTCGGATTAACGAATTCAGAAATCCGAGGTGGTGTGACTTGCATGACCCTTCGGCGATGGCCGATTGTTTCGTACAGAGTTGAAACACAGCCAGATACGAAGGCCACGATCTTTCTCCAAAGGTAGACGTGAGTCATACGTGAGCAACGACGCCCAGCTCCTGCTTAACCCATTCATCTGTAACTGATGTGTTTTTATCATAAATGCGTGAATTACGACATCACATCATAACGCGCGCGTACATTACATTTGCCGCTTCGCACGGTGAGCGGTGTCTGGAATCACCGATAGCTGCCTCGTTTGTCGGTGGGGTGCAACGCTTTGGTGGATCGACGCCCGTCATAACCAAGTTGTTCCTGCGGGGGGTCCAGCCTCCAGTGTCGACTTTTCAATATTCTCATTGTCGAATGTCGACTTTCCCTGACGTTTCGTGTTGCTTTTTGGCTAAGTTTCAGATCCTCATGCAGTGTCGGAATTTTGGGGACAATGTCAAATGTCAATTTTTTGTTATTTGTCTGTGCCGCGTGTCGCCATTTACTTCTAGAGCCCTGGTAAAACAGGCTTTGATTTAGTAAGTTTCCTTTTTTAATATCTGGCAGTCGGCATATAGAGTATCGGCATCGGCATTGGCTGACACGCAACATATTGTGACAAAATGTTGGAATTTATTGTGCACTAAATGTTAAGGAAAATGTACGTCATATGTAATACAATGTTGAAATGTATTGTGTATTGGGTTGAGTATTTATTTCATGGAAATATATAGAATAAGAAAAGATTTGGTCATCAAGTAAAGGAAATGGACAGCGTAATCTGATCACAGTGCGGACACACGAGCGGGCGATAATAGAAGAATGTGACAACTTCGAGTTGGTTTAACAGGTCATACGCCTTATCACAGCTTGTACTCACCGGAATTCTATAGATTATCCATGGTTTATCCATTCTGAGGTATTTTGGACAACATAATAGTCAAGTTTAAGTAAGAATAATAGTGAAATCTTTGTTCACCGTCGCGGGCCCAACTCACCAAAAAGTTGACAAATGGATGAACCTACCAAAACGTGAGTTGGTCACGTGACCAGTCAGAGCCTATAAAAGGCGGGCATGAGCGTTGTACGGGACAGTCTGCTCTTGGCTGCTGTCCGTGTGGTACGATATATTTTGGCATATGAGTTACTTTACGGAATTATTAACACACGCTAATATTTATCTTTAGCAGGCTATAATTAGGGAAACCTAGATTGGTCGAATGTTGGAGCGCGCATATCTTAGGTAGATCTAGAGAGTAAAAGGTGCACTTATGGTAAAAATGGTAAATTAGCATAAGTAAATATCTCCACGTGCCAATGTTTTGACAAGTGGTGACGTGGCAAGTAAGTGTGTTTACCTTAAATAAGCTTAGTTGTCGGAAATCGGTAATAACTGATGATCGAATTGGAACGTACTTAATAAAACTGTCGAAAGGAACTCACGACTTTTTACTAAAAGCTTTGGAAAAGCAACACACATAAAATTGACGATAGGAGCGATTTTACTAAGCATAAAAGTTACGAGTAAAGTTCACGGTCTCCCATTGAATAATTCGAGTAGCCATCCTGACAAGATTCAACACTCGAGGCATTCACAACCAGAATACCGTAACATAATTTGGTGTCAGAAGTGGGATGTATTGATAGATTAGCTTAGTGAGTGGCCATATAGCAAGTCTTTCCGCATACATCCTGTGATACGGACCGGAGTCTTGGAAATGGACGGACCGGGAACTCGCTCGAAAACAAATCAGCGTGTTGAAAAAAGTAGTGAGATAGTCACTAACGAACCAAATGGGGAAACTAGAACCTCGACTATGGGAACTAATCAACAAAGTTGTAGAAAAATTCCCACCATCTTGGAAGGAGCAACAGGAGATTCTTCCGCGGTTATGGACACACGTCGTCTAATCAAAGAAATCAGTAACGCCGTGAAGGATGAGGTATTGTCTACCGTGATGACTGCAATGAGGGAGATGAACAATCCACCCGCTGCGAGTAGATACGAGAGACGTCCTAATAGGATCCATTGGGAACAATCGCAACCAACCAACTTTGGAAGTCAAGCACCACAACTGAATTTGGAAAGACCAAACGAAGGAGATTGGGGCGAAGACAGTGAGACCCACGGAATAAGAGAAGACTTTGCCCATCGGAGGCGACAGCAAACAGGAGCTAAGCTACCACCATTCACAGGGAAGGAGACTTGGGATGTATGGTACAGCCGCTTCAAAGATGTAGCCATATTAAACAGATGGACCGACGAGGAAAGACTCTGTGAACTGCTTCCCCGATTGCAAGGAGATGCCGGAGAATTTGTCTATGGACAACTGACGCCTGGTACACGGCAAAGTTTCGACTTGCTCATCGACGAGTTAAACAGCCGATTTAGGGTCGTGGAAACCAGGAAAACATTCAGAACTAAATTTAACAATCGTTACCAATATGTAGGAGAGAGTATTGAAGAATACGCCGCTGAACTTAAACGATTGTACAACAAGGCCTTTCCCCACAGAGATATGCAAACCCGCAACGAAGACTTGTTAAGAAAATTCCTTGATGGGTTGGACGATGAAAAAACTAGATTCCATGTGGAATATGTAAAAGAGCCAGAGGATATGGAGCAGGCGGTATATGAAGTCGTGCACTTTGAAGAAATTAAAAAGAGAGCAGGTCGCGAGCAGGCATACGAACAAAGATATAAAAAACCAGTTCGTGCTCTAAAACCCTCAGCCCAAGGTAACGAAGAAGAAAAGATATACGAAAAAGAAAGTACAGAGAGAATAGCAAGGACTCCCGCTAAAGCAAATAAACACAAAGTCATCACAAATAATCTTACTTCTTTGGATAAAACAGAGACTGCAAGTGGAGAAAGAAATGACGTAAAAGAGATCGATAGTGATCAAAAGAAACATGGAGAGCTGAAGGAATTAACTTCACTCATGAGCAAGTTATGTAGCAGTGTAGACGATCTACGTAAAGAATGTCAACAAGACCGCAGATACAAGCAAACCCAAGAGGCAGTGCCAAACAAAAGACAGTATGCATACCAGCCAAATGGGCAATTTAAATCAAGTAAACGAAGTTGCTTTAGATGTGGGAAAGACGATCATTTCATAAAGGAGTGTCCTTACCCAATAGTGAGAGGTGAAGCACAGGTTGCTGTACAACCTCACAGGTCAGTTCAGAGTGAAAGGTCCATGAAGCAGAGAGCGAATGCACAGAACGGTTGGCAACCAAACTCCGTAGATTCCCAAGTTAATTTAAACTAGTGGGGACCGTCTCTGATGGCCAAGAGGCGGTCGGTAAACAAGAGAAACAAACAAATGAGGCGACCCGCAGAACCGAGAGTGAGCAGCACCCGCAACAATGTTTCCTTTTAGAGTACGAGAACAAAGCGATGACGCAAAAGAAGATTCCCAAAATAGCAGGCTTGTACGTAAATGGAAAAGTTGAAGACAATGATATATGGTTCACGGTAGATACAGGAGCAACGAAAACTATATTGTCAAAGCGTTTTTATGGAAATATGACAGAAGAAAGCAGACCAAAATTAAACAAGAAATCAAGGACAGTATTAGAACAAGCAGGGGGCATACCCTTGATTGAATATGGGAGTACGACTATGCAGATTGAAATTGGCGAATTTCGCAAAGAGTTGGAAGTCACAATAGGGGACATAAAAGACGATATACTGCTGGGCTTAGACATAGGGACAATCGATGTCTTGATGAGCAAAGGGATAATAGAGATAGACAATAAATCCACACCATTTGTCCAAGTGAAGTCAGTGCAACCTAGGACAGTGTCTGTGGCCGAGACATACAAAATCCCAGGGTATGCGGAGATGATTATAAAGAGTCAAGTAGAAGATTTAAGAAGTATACAGCCAAGAGACAGGAGTAGGGCTATCATACAGCCGGTCTCGAATTTTGTGGAGAGATATTCTGTACTTCCAGCATGTAGTCTCGTAGATGTGAGTCAGAGTAATGTTGTTGGCATGAGGGTATTGAACCCAAATGCACATTCGGTGACAATTAGACAAGGGGCAATCATTGGAGTGATTGAGCCCGATGATGGAACACGAGAAGTGCTATACAGTGCTGAGAATGAAGATGAAGTGGATAATTTCGATTCAGTAAGAAGACTGAAGTTTATCGAGAAAGACACGCAGTTTAACGGAACATATGAATTAGGAGGAGAGTTGGCCACTACTAAAACTAGTGTGAGACGCACTGGGAGTCAGAGGCATGTGACAGTGGAGAATACTGTTAACAGCGAACTGAAACCTGGGAAAGTTGTTCCTATGGTGACTCAAAGAGAGTGTGAAAAACTAGTGGGTGAAACCAACTCTGTGGTAGGAGTGCCTCCACATCTAAAAGATATGTTCATTAAAACGGCTGAAGGGAGGAGTGACATGGAAAGACGATCAATAGAAAAGCTTCTAAACGATTACCAAGACATTTTTTCTACAGATGATAACGATCTTGGATGTACTAAACTCGTACAACACGAGATAGACACAGCAGGAGCAAAACCGATACGATCACCACCCCATCGCATCCCCATAAAGTACATGGATGAGGAGAAAAAAGCAATTGAGCAATTAAAGTCAAAAGGAGTTATACAAGAATCTAGTTCGCCTTGAGCGTCGCCGATAGTATTAGTAGCCAAGAAGTGCGGCCAGATGCGCTTATGTGTTGATTACAGAAAACTGAACTCAGTGACTCGGAAAGATGCGTACCCTTTACCAAATATACAAACGTGCATCGATACAATGTCTGGAGCCACCATCTTTTCAACCCTAGATATGACTTCGGGTTATCATCAAATTCCGTTGAAGACAGAAGACGTAGAAAAGACGGCGTTTATCACCAAATATGGACTCTTTCAGTATAAGACAATGCCATTCGGTTTGTCAAATGGAACAGCCACTTGTCAACGATTGATGGAGTTAGCCTTAAAGGGAATGCAATGGAGGACATGCCTCCTCTATTTGGACGATATCATTATATTTGGGTCATCATTTGAAGAACATTTAGGCAGATTACGAGAGGTTCTAGAACGAATAAAATCGGCTAGTTTAAAATTGAAACCACAAAAGTGTGAGCTCTTCAAATCTGAGGTTACATTTTTGGGACACGTTGTATCTGGTGATGGAATTCGCCCTAACCCACAACTTACCACCAAAGTGGTGGAATGGAAGATTCCGGGAAATGTAACTGAAGTAAAACAATTTCTAGGTCTCTGCTCGTACTATAGAAGATTCGTGAAAAACTTCTCGAGCATCGCTAAACCTCTGATTGACTTAACAAAGCAAGACTCCACGCTGAACTGGACATCATCTTGTCAAGAGGCCTTTGTCAAGCTTAAACAAAGACTTACCGGTACGGAAATCATGGCTTACCCTCAGCCGAACGAGAAATTCATAATTGATACTGATGCCTGCGACAGCAGTATAGGATGCGTGATCTCGCAAGTACAAAATGGTCGGGAGAGAGTCATAGCCTATAGAAGCCGTTCATTAAACAAGGCAGAAAAAAACTATTGTGTGACAGACAGAGAGTTGCTAGCTTTAAGATACTTTATAGAGTACTACAGACATTATCTACTTGGTAGTCATTTTGTAGCTCGTACAGATCATCAAGCTCTCAAGTGGTTGTTCAGCCTGAAGGAACCAAAGGGTCGGATAGCACGGTGGTTGGAGATACTAGCTCAGTATGATTTCACTCTGGAATATAGGCCCGGAAAGCAACACAGTAATGCTGATGCCATGTCGAGATGTCCTAACCCTCAAGAATGTGAGTGCGCGGATCAAGATAATTTGGAAGAGCTTAAATGTGGACAGTGTAAGAAATGCATTAAAGAACAAACGAGATGCACAGTACTTGGCAAGAGCAGAAGGAGTCTATCAGACTCACCAGAACGCAAGGAACAGAAACAAAGCCCAAGAACCTCAAGCAGAGAGTCTTACGACTATGGATGTTCTTGCTGTGCATAATGCAGTATCAATGTATTCAAATGAGAGAAAGGGTGTGGAAACTCGGAATGACATTACAGATAAGCAATAAGCCACAAGATACAGTGGTACATCGACCGCTGGAAGACGACGGAAGGTGTAAGCCGAAAGTGGCACAAAACAGGGCAACGCAAGACCACAAGGCAGAGATAACGAAGAGCAACGTAAAATTGCCTTGGTGGCGAAGTATATTAGGAAATAAAATTAAATGTACAGTAGGCAAAGTAGTCACTAACAGTGTTAACGATGAATGTAGACGAGCGAGAGTAAACCAGGTTAGTACTAGGGGTCATTGGTTTACGGGCCATACAAACAAACAGCTGCAAGACATGCAAAGAAATGACCCAGACATAGGACCTGGCTATCGGTGGAAAAAGGAAAATCAGCGACCTAGAGGTGCGCCTATCGCCTCAGCGAGCCCCGAAACAAGACAGTATTGGAACTATTGGGCTGCTCTGGAGATAAAGGATGGACTACTTTTCAAACACGCGCACAAAGGCGACGGCACTGTTTCTTATCTTCAATTCCTAGTGCCAAAAGGATTAAGAGCAAATATTATGTACAATATGCATGACTCTATATTATCGGCTCATTTGGGAAAAAAGAAAACGGTGGAAAAGATACTTCAACGGTTCTACTGGTATAACCTGCGTGAGGATGTAAAGCTTTGGATAAAGAAGTGTGACAACTGTGCAGCAAACAAGAAGCCTAACAAGCTTCCGAAAGCGACACTTGGGGATATGCGAGTGGGAGCACCAATGGACAGGGTCTCCATTGATATACTAGGGCCATTACCTAAGACGAGAAGGGGAAATGTTTATATCTTAGTACTGGTAGATGCTTTTTCAAAATGGACAGGCCTAGGCTTAGTTTTGGCGGGAAAGAACTTGACATGCAACTTTAATCGCAATCAATCAGTCTGTCTGCCGAATCTGCACCCCTGCACCCGACTCTGCCTTATCTGCCCAGCCGCTAATCCCCTGCCGCACCCGCCTACCCGACGCACGCCCCCCTACCCCCCCCCCCCCGCGCTCCCCCACCCCTTGTAGGGGGTGGGGAAATCGCGCGGCCTTTACGGCCGTACACCCTTTAAATGGGGGGGCTATGTGACAAAATGTTGGAATGTAATGTGCACTAAATGTTAAGGAAAATGTACGTCATATGTAATACAATGTTGAAATGTATTGTGTATTGGGGTGAGTATTTATTTCATGGAAATATATAGAATAAGAAAAGATTTGGTCATCAAGTAAAGGAAATGGACAGCGTAATCTGATCACAGTGCGGACACACGAGCGGGCGATAATAGAAGAATGTGACAACTTCGAGTTGGTTTAACAGGTCATACGCCTTATCACAGCTTGTACTCACCGGAATTCTATAGATTATCCATGGTTTATCCATTCTGAGGTATTTTGGACAACATAATAGTCAAGTTTAAGTAAGAATAAGAGTGAAATCTTTGTTCACCGTCGCGGGCCCAACTCACCAAAAAGTTGACAAATGGATGAACCTACCAAAACGTGAGTTGGTCACGTGACCAGTCAGAGCCTATAAAAGGCGGGCATGAGCGTTGTACGGGACAGTCTGCTCTTGGCTGCTGTCCGTGTGGTACGATATATTTTGGCATATGAGTTACTTTACGGAATTATTAACACACGCTAATATTTATCTTTAGCAGGCTATAATTAGGGAAACCTAGATTGGTCGAATGTTGGAGCGCGCAAATCTTAGGTATAGTCAAAACGGAAACTATCCGAACATCGAAATTTGCGAATTATTAGTTTACTCTACGAGTTGAGGACGAAATCTATGCATATTCCTTACCTATGAACTGGGGCCTGTCTGAGCAATTGTTTATCCGATCTGCAGTTCGCTTCCTATCCTCGCAACACATGACCTGCCATGCTATTTAATAGAGCAGACGATGTTGTTTTTATTGTTCTCCTGTCAGTCGCGCAAACGTAAAGGTCATCCAACTGCTGCCTGATTGGTTCAAAATCTAGGTCAGGTTGGCAAAGTCCATCGCGTCATTTGACGAGGGTACCGAGGTTGAATGCAATGATCAGGGGGTAATGATTGCTCTGCTGTACCCACTTTTGCAGGAGGTGCAATGGATCTAAGTTTAGCCTCAATTGATACTAAACTGATTTCAAGTTCCCTCTGGGTCACTTTAACTATGCGTCAATGCTTCAAAACAGAGTCAATGATAAAACACTACAAAGGAATTCAAACCTATGATCCCTTACAAAGATGTAAATGGTATCGCCCAGTGACGTCACAGTAAACAGTGAATGGCGCCATCACGCCGATCGGCTGCTTCGAAGTGCAGCAAAGCAATATTTGTTTATAGTTTATTTGCAAGTGTCTCAGGAAACGTGAGTTGATATACACTTATTAGGCCACGATTTGAAGTTCACACAGAAAGTATTTTTTTCTTCGAATCAGTGAATATTTTCTTGTAAACGGGAAATTTCGATGTTCGGAGAGATTCCGTTTCGACTATAGATCTAGAGAGTAAAATGTGCACTTAGGTAAACAGGTAAATTAGCATAAGTAAATACCCCCACGTGCCAATGTTTTGAGAGACGTGGCAAGTAAGTGTGTTTACCTTAAATAAGCTTAGTTGTCGGAAATCGGTAATAACTGATGATCGAATTGGAACGTACTTAATAAAACTGTCGAAAGGAACTCACGACTTTTTACTAAAAGCTTTGGAAAAGCAACACACATAAAATTTTACGATTTTACTAAGCATAAAAGTTACGAGTAAAGTTCACGGTCTCCCATTGAATAATTCGAGTAGCCATCCTGACAAGATTCAACACTCGAGGCATTCACAACCAGAATACCGTAACAATATATTGCCGTTTATTTTTCTTAAATCGGTCGGCATTACCGACATTTGACATGGACATTGCCCCTCCCCCTTCCAGACCCCATTTACATGTCCCCCAATCTATAGTGCTTTTGTTTACAACACTGGGATTGGGTAGGCCTAATTAATACTGAGATCAATGTCGGGCCAATATAGTATCTCACCAAGTATACATGTGGTAATATATGGTTATAACTACATTTTGTATGAAAGTAGTTGGCAGACATGACATCATAAATTGTCTGAGCATGACTTTGATAACGCCATATATAGGTCTATATGAAAGCCTCCCGGGGGTGGTGGGGGGAGGGGGGGGAGGGGCACTGTTATAACAATCAGTTGGGGGGGGGGGGGGTCCGCAGGTGCCCGTTAAGTCAAATGATGCCTGAGGGAGCCTACATTTGTGATGAAAAATATACCCTTATAGAGCGCATATTTGAAAGGCTTGGGGGGCGGGAGGGAGGCGGAGGAGCTATGAAGTGCGTTATAGAGCAAACTTTGGGCGTAAAACACACCCCGAACGAGCGGATTTTGGCGGCAACACCTCGACCGAGAGGATTTGGGCGGTGAGAAAGGCGGAGGGGGGGGGGGCTTTACCGCGGAACCCCACCGCCCACAGCAATGTATTAAGTACCCCCAACCCCCTAGGGGAAACCTATATACGCGTTGGCGCCAGCGGCCCCATGCAAACCCGCCAGCCAAATATATGTGCTGATGCCTCACAAGCTCATCCTTGTTCGGTTTTCGGCATTTAGTTGACCAGAGGGAAGCCATTGCCGAGAAGAAGCGTGTGGATGTTTCTGGAAGAAAACTACTGAACAGCCGCCAAAATGGTAACTATTACAGTTGTCTTACTTACACTCAGGATAACTTTAACCAGTCATTATAGAAATAGTCTCAGCAAGCCGGTCGTAATGCATAACTCCTGGTTATTCGTATACAACACGTGTTGTGTTTATGCCGGCTCAGTCTCAGATTCTGACAGTCAGACAGGTCCGTTCACGTGTTGTCAACGCCGGACAACGGAGTTGTCAACTCTGCGACAAAGACAAAAATCATATTTTGACCCAAATTCAGACCCAAATAATGACCAAGTATACCAGTGATCTGACCAACGATGCTGACATTTTTAACGGTCTTTATCTGCATGCAACTGAATGTTCTGGGTAGACATTCCTGAAAATGTTAATCCTACTGTAATAAATAGCATAGGCCTTACTGGCTTCTGAAATTCCGTTAACTGTTCTATTGCTATGTTATAGTGGAAGAGGAGGGGGTTGTTTTAACAGGAATAGTCAATAGCTGAATGGCACAATGGCCTCTTTGTATCAAGTATGGGTGGGGGGAGGAGGTAGCTGGGGTGAGTGCTTTAATTTGGAATCATCAGATCCCAGAAAGGCATGATTGTAAATATCTATAAAATATTGCATGGAAATAGTGGATAGTCTTTTTCGGGTTTAGTTGTTATCAAAGAATGCCAAATAATCGCTAAATTAATTCATTTTCACACCGATCTCAGTGTGAGCTTTCCTTGCCTCCACCCTCTCTACCCAGTATGCATATGACTAGCCAATAGACCCGGCTGCTAGCTTCACACTAGCCCTGACGCATGGCCCTCACGACCTCAACCCTAACGGGGGTGTAAGGGCCATGCCATACACACGATCAAAAAAGTAGCATTGCATCACCCAGCTCACCTCGATGAATGATTGTCGATTATGACGACGAACCTACCTCTCCTAATCGCCTCGACCCTTTTCTTTAGACATTACTTGGACCATAGGATGCATTCATTTTAAAGTTTGCTCTCTACTTCTTGCACATCAATGATATTTTCGTCGGTCGTTAACGGTTTACCTCTGTGCTGCTTCAAATTTTTCTAGGCGGTTGCCGCGGCTCGTTTGTTGACATCAGGTAATACACCCGACAACTTCCGTATGGCGGCGCCACTAATTCTCGTTGTGTGTCTATCGTCGTGCCTGCGTTTTTGACATAACTAGCGGCGCCGCCATGCGGATGATGTCTGTTTTATTGCCTGGTCAAATTTGAAGCGTCAGAGAGGAAAGCCGTTAACAACCGATGAAAATATCATTCATGTGCAAGTAATAGAGAGCAAACTTTAAAATGAATGCATCCTAGGGTCCAAGTAATGTGTAAAGAAGAGGGTCGCGGCGAGTTAAAGAGGTAGTTGTCATAATCGACAACTATTCATCGAAGTGAGCTTGGTTATGTATTACTACTTTTTTATCCATGTGTATTGCTTGACCCTTCTGCCTATCAGCTTGTTGTCAGAAGGGTCAAGTTCACTGGGCTAGCTTCACACATCCTTCCTCCTTCTACCCCTACCCCAACTCCCATAAGCCACCACCCTACCCACCAAAATCTATACAGCCATTCTGGTAGTACAGCCGTTCTATCCATACACCTTTGACCATTCTCACTACCCCTTAGTAGGCCTTACACTGACAGCATGTGGATCGGTGGTTGAAGCCCAGCTGTGGTCATATCTGTGTGGTGTCAGGATAAGATGTGTGATGAATAATGTCATTTATCGAAGAGAGTCTAGGGGGTTACCCCAGGGATATCGCTGCACTCTTTCCTTCCTTCTCCCATTGACATATCATGAATATACAGCCAACTACCCTTTATACAGGGTAGACGGGCAGAGGGTCAAACCCAGATAATTCCCCCATTAGACGCCAAGTTGACTGCCGGACCTTCTCCACCCTTACCTCTATATATCCCACCCCATTCTGTGATTCTGATAGGTGGGCCAGAGGGTTGGTCCCAGACCTCCTTAAAACTATCAGACATCAGACAAGTAATGTCATTAATTTAAATAAAATATTGCATAGTCACCATGTCCTTACACATCTCAATGAAAAGCGTCATTTAAAATTTGTGTGTGACAAATGACTCATACTTTATCAGAATCACTGCCCTTTAACTAATTAACCATTATACTGGTTGACTATTATGAGGATAGGGCTGGAATTACCAGAGCTGGCCTAAAGGCCAGAGGAGGCAGCTTGCTACCAAGCTGTTATCATGAGAGTTCGGAAAAAAAGAGTAAAATACAACATGTATTTCCACATATTATTCTTCAAATGACAAACCTCCGTAACAACTAACCTTTCTAT
Source organism: Arenicola marina (assembly GCA_964019135.1). Lineage (NCBI taxonomy): Eukaryota > Metazoa > Annelida > Polychaeta > Arenicolidae > Arenicola > Arenicola marina. The sequence goes on from OZ025248.1 coordinate 36,046,848, forward strand.
TGTGGACAAATGTTCAGCTGTAACTAATCGAACTTGGCTGGGAGGAAGAATCAATATTTTTAGCGAGAGCACTTTGCTTGTTTTGAATTGTAGGCGCCATGACTGTTGGGAAATAAACCGGAAGTAAGCAATGCAGGGTAAAAGTAGTCATTTTCGTAAGGCCCAACTTTTTTGCATGCAATGGAGAAGGCGAACAGCTCTAAAACACGTGCCACAGATAAAACCGTCTGGTTGCGAAAAATAATACTTCTCCAACTGGCTTGGTGAAAATACCTTTCGTAATTGTTTTTGGTCGTAGGAGTTCTTATACTTAGTCTTTGTAAACGGTTCTTTACAACGCTCGCACTTCAATATAACGCGACACCGACCCATGGCTGACCATGTTTACAATAAGGCCACGCGGACGAAAATGGTGGACAACATGTGACCACTGGATTCATTGAATAGATCATTTATTTGAAAATAGACATATATCAATTATAAATATATTTCTATTAGTCACGTGCATATTTATATATGTATTTAGTGGGTACTGACTTGAAGCGTTATTGGGCATACAAAAATAACCCTCTTGACCAGACATATCCGGGGAACAGCACCCTCTGCCGGGAGAGTGCGAGAACAGTCATCGCCGCAAAGGCGAACTGGAGGCATGCGTGTGTTTGAAAATGTCTATAATTTCACACAAATCAACGATTTTCTCACGCAGAGACGCAATAGATGTGTAGTCAAAAGGTTGGTGGTTACACTTGTGGTAACATTTGTTGGAAATACAAGTAAAATTGCTCAGATCTCAACAGTTTTTTTCCGAACACAAACAATTCAGTCTGGATATTGTGGTCACTACTGCCACTTTAGTGCGAGCCTGTGAGTGATGAAGTGGCCTGTTGTAAGGGCTGGAGGAGCCAGATTACTGCTTGCAATATGTCCCCTGAGTGCCTCCACAGACATGTTAACTTTTCATTCCCAAGTTGAAACCAGGGCCCACAACCCCTGAGTTAAGATAGAGGGGTACCACCTCTGAGTTAAGATCTAAGCCCACCACCCCATATCCCTATCTCATACCTACCACTGCAACCCCTGTTCATCTAACCCCCTTAAATAGTTTAACTGTTACACCATTCAGTAATTATAAGGATACACAGTTCACTGAGACAAATTTCAGCAGGGTGCTCCGCACTTTACAGAATAGACAAAGCATTTGGAGTAACTGGCACAAGTTATACGAGTAGCCGGCATTATCGCTGGCTGCTGTGGCTTGTGGGGTACCGTAAACTGCTTATTTGAAGCCGCATACATATTAGAGGCCGCACCCCAACTTTGGCCTCAAAACCGGGTTGGCATGCATCCAGAATCATTTCCGCGCCCAGACTTTGGTCTCTTGCCCCCCCCCCCCCCGCCCCTGTATCCCTGCTTAACTCCGCCCCGCCAACGTAACCAATTAATTGTTTATACAAGCAGTTGCGACTACTAACAACATTCACCTCTCCCTCTCTGATTGCACCTCTTTTTAGGTGTCGCACCAGTAGCTGGCTCTTCTGGGCCCTACCAAGCCAATGAATTGTTTATACAAGCAGTCACGACTACTAACAACATTCACCTATCCCTCTCCGATCGCAGCTCTTATCAAGTGTCACACCATTGGCTGGCTCTCCTGGTTCTTACTGCATGTTCATGAATCACTGTCGTACCTACCTAGTATCAAGTTTCTGTCTGGCACAATTAACTTATTGCATTTGGTGTGAGGTGTGAGGCAGCCGTATTAATTTACACCACCTGAAACCTGGCCTCTGATCATGGTCTTCAATAGGTGTGGGCGAAGTCGCGTAGCAGAAGTAATAAATAACACAACCATAAGTAGTTCATTGTGAGTCTTGATTGCCATGGTAACACAATGCCTGGGAAAAGAACATCTTACGATGCAGCTTTCAAGTTGAATTATCTCCCGACTTGTTGACTTGTGTGACGTTATGATGCAATAAATTATTTTGGCAACATCGGTAATTTTCGTATTACCCCCCCCCCCCCACCCCCGGCTTGTCTCTCGCCACTCTCACTTTAAATCCGCAAAAGGCCCTATTTAAAGCCGCACCCTGACTTGCGACTCAAACCCGGAAAGTGGAACCTCCAACTTCTTAATATAAGCTGTGGCTTCAAATAGGCAGTTTACGGTACTCTGTTTCAGTATTCCCAGTTTAAAAAGAATTAATAGATGAAATCCCAGTTCATTAATAATTTTAAAAAAAAAACCTATTCATAAAGGATTCATCCTTTTGTCCTATTACAATGTGGGAATATGGATAGAGTTGTACTTATCAGACTATCAAACATAGATAATGGGAAGGAAGCAAAGTTGACATGAGACCTGTAATATTAAATGAACAAATAGACTATTACCAAAATCTGTTATGATCTGATAATTGATCGGTGATAATAGATACCAAAACATCAGTTATATATCATCAGTCACCAGCCAAACTATACATTTTATGAATTATTTCTCTCACTACCAGTTGCCCGGCTCCTGCCTTCTACACTGGTAAACTTAAAAATTAGCAGGGGGTAAACTATCCTATAGCCCATAACCAATTCAATGAAAGCTAGATGTCACTGTAAAATCATTGCTTTGTTACTTTAAAAGCCTCAAGTATAAGCCTTCATAAGTTTTGGCTTGGACTACTGTAACTACTTTACAGCTCTAAGATAATATCTTAATCTGCAACATATAGATTAGATATATGTATATATGTTGTAATATGGAATTAATGTTATGAAATTGGATCTTTTGTCAGATGTCCTTAGCGCCCGTCCAGGTTTTGAAGAGAGGAGCAGAGGAAGAAAAGGCAGAGACAGCACGATTGGTAAGTCAATCTATAGTACCTGTACCTATCATTATTTATTGACATTTCATAACTCGCCATTTACAAACAAAGGATCCCTCAGACGGGGGGGGTGGGGTGGGGGTGGGCGATGAAATGTGATTAGTGATGGTATGTAATGTAAATCTTACTATAACAGTTTTAAGATTAGAAAATATCTAGACTTACATTTTTCTTTGTTCAGTGAACATTTATTATTTATATCCCTGCTTTGGATGTTACTCTTTAGGCATGTTGTTGCAATCAGTATTTTGATCTTGTCTGCAGTCTTCTTTTGTGGGTGCCATAGCTATTGGAGATCTTGTTCGTAGCACTCTAGGACCCAAAGGAATGGTAAGTATAAATTTCACACAATGGCAATGTTTTAAATTAATGAAATCTTGTTAGTGTTTGTGAATCAAAAGTAAAATTATATATATATGTTTTATATGGTGAACTAAATGATTTTTCCTACTGTTACTTTAAAGCTAAGAAACCTCAAAGTCCTTACTTCCTGAAGGATTTTGGTAGTAATTTTACAGATATTGGTCTAATTTTACAGAGATTTGTCTAATTTTACAGAGATTTGTCTAATTTTACAGATATTCGTCTAATTTTACAGATATTTGTCTAATTTTACAGATATTGGTCTAATTGTATTGTACGGGTAACATAAAAAAATTGAAGTGTTCTGCAAATTATACAGAAATGTTGTTTAATACATTGCAGGACAAAGTGTTGCAGACTGTGAACAGAAATGAAACAATCCAGGTAACCAATGATGGAGCCACAATCCTCAAGGCCATTGGTGTGGACAACTGTGCGGCCAAGGTCTTAGTGGGTGTGTATTACAAAGATGGCACCTTTGCTTGCCTCAAACTTATCTATACTGTGGTGAAGTTGTCCATTGTTAACATGGCATATTAAGCTCTGTTGTTATGCGCAAATGGTGTTAATGAGAAAACGCAAGGATAAATCTGCAGTTGTTTTCCAGTCTATCTATATGTACTTCTTATTATCTCAATTGAAAAATCAACCTCAAACAATGTTTGTGAGAGTGCATGTGTATCAGCTATTGTGAAATTATGGCTACCGGTATGTACTACAGTACTGTAATACTGTTGTCCAGTAATATAACGGAGGAGAAATGCACTCACATAAATAAAAATTGTTATTGACAGTATATTTTCTCGGCTTTCAGATATATCCAAAGTTCAGGATGATGAAGTGGGAGATGGAACTACGTCTGTTGTGGTCTTGGCATGTGAATTACTTAAGGTTCGTGTTTGTGGTGCTCAGTAACTAGACTGGTGATGGGGAATTTTTTTTTTAAATAGACATGTTAAAAGCCACTGATATAATTTTCTTTCAACCAGTTTTAGAAAATTTATTTTTAATTTGACATTGAAGAGCAGGAACATTGGTTTTAACTCCTATACATATATCAATGTAGCATTAAAAAAAGGTCCTTCACAGTCCCGTTTTGTTCTTGCATATGACGGTAGTATAATGCAATAAAAAGATGTTTTGTTGCATGGAGAAGCTCTCTGTATGACGCTTTAGGTATCATGAAGAAATAAACCTGTGGATGACCTTGTTAATATCAGCAGTTTTTTTTTTGTTATATATAAGCGTTTCATAATTATCTTTTGTATTTTAGGAGGCTGAGCTGCTTATCTCTCAGAAGATTCACCCCCAGACCATCGTGTCTGGCTGGCGGAAAGCCACCACCCAGGCCCGCAGTGCACTGGAGAAGTCGACCAGAGACCATGGGTCAGTCAGTGTTCAATCCCAGACACAGCGTCTTCATGTTCATTTTTATTTGAATGCATTCGAATCCATCTCTTCAAGTATTTGTTTTAATATTCGAATATATTGTCAAAGGATACATTCATCTCCATCCTGACAAATCCAACCTTGACTAAAACGCTGGCTAATGGAGTTCCAAGTTTTTTGTGACTCACTCCCGAAATTACCCCCGCCCCCCCCCCCCCCCACACACACACACACACACACCCCGCGTGCCACTGCAGCCGGTTAATACAACTAGCAGGAAGCCCCAGGAGGTGGCGATGAGGGTGGTGTTGCTATCTCTTATCTCATATCGCTAATCAATCTTATTTTTATGAGATATTTTTTGCAATACGTAGAGGATTCATTATCAGATACAATTTTGCATAAAGACGATAGAAAAAAACGCAATATATTCCAGATCATAATACATTTTCATAATATGGTATCACTACAATGCTTACATGCCTTGTGTCTCTACCAGCGATGACCCTGTTAAGTTCCGGGAAGATCTGATGAACATCGCCCGGACCACCCTCAGTTCCAAGATTTTGACGCAGTACAAGGACCACTTCGCTAACCTATCTGTGGACGCCATCCTCAGACTTAAGGTGACCTTTCTTAACAGACGCCAGCATTAACCGCTGAATCGCCTTTACGGTATTTTTTTAAACGAATTCGGGTTAATCCAAAAATTGCATATGCTAATGGTTGACCTAGTGTTATTTTGCTTCTGGTGCATATTAATAAGGAAATCTGGCAATAATTAACTACATTTTACTGTAATGGCAAGGCTTCTGTAGTATTTACCATTGTACCATCTGGAGCTCTGTTAACATTTTAACAGTTTAAAACTCTTGCCTAGGTAAGTTTGTATGCATTTTATGGTGGATCATAAGAATGAAATTGTTCTTTTAATGTTGGTTCTGTTGTTGGTACTACCAGGGACACCGAGGTCTTGACGCCATTCACATCATCAAGAAGTCGGGCGGAGGACTGCGAGATTCCTACTTGGATGAAGGTAGAGACCCGCTGCCAGGCAGTGTGACCATACAATGTCCTCCCATGATGTGCCTGACCACACACCAATCGGTCTGAATAATCCAGATATATAAAGCGAAAAGTGGTGCGAATAATCCGCGGGGGACTATATCATTGGTGCACCAGCTGCTATTACGTATATATGTGTATGTATCAATGTATTGATTTGAATAATCTGGATATATGAAATATATAAAACAAAAACTGGTGCGAATAATCCGCGAGTGAATATACCTGAACGTATAGACGTAAACCATTGCGTTCTCCGCCAGGTTTCCTGCTGGACAAGAAGATAGGCGTGAACCAGCCTAAGCGGATCGAGAAAGCGCGAATACTGATTGCCAACACACCCATGGACACGGACAAGATCAAGGTCTTCGGCTCCAGGGTCAAGGTCGACGCCATCTCCAAGGTGGCTGAGCTGGAGTTGGCGGAGAAGGAGAAGATGAAGGGCAAGGTCGAGAAAATCCTGAAGCACAACATCAACGTCTTCATCAACAGGTTGGTTGGCTGGTTGATATGGTAACTAAGCAGGCCGCTGTAACCCCTGGAGGTCATATATCGTGACACGGGCTGGTTGGTTGATAGAAGTAGGACGCTGAACCACTGAGGGTTATCTCGTGACAATGGCTGGTTGGTTTTGATATAAGTAGAACGCTCAACCTCTGCGGGTTATATCGTGACAATGGCTGGTTGGTTGATATAAGTAAAACTTAATCTCTGAAGGTCATATCGCGAAAATGCGAAGGTAGAAAAGATAAATGTCTAAGAAAGTAAGCCCCAGTTTTTTAGCAAAGATAGACCAATGTGGCCTTGCGGTCTATGGCCCATGCATGATCAATGGATTAGTAAGTGTTATGGCATTAACATTTCTGTTACGCCGTTCAACGCCAGTTCAGGTTTGTGTTATGGCCAAATACAGTTATGACCTGTAACCGTCCAGATGTAACTGTTTGTAGCCAAATGATACATTGGAAAGGCGTATATCGTTCCTGACCCTGTCTTGATTAAGTTGTGTTGTTGATGCAGACAGCTGATCTACAACTACCCCGAGCAGCTGTTTGCGGACGCCGGGATCATGGCCATCGAGCACGCCGACTTCGAGGGGGTGGAGAGACTGGCACTCGTCACAGGTACGTCTGACCGCTGTGGACCAATATGACTCATCATCCATGTTAGAGCCCATAAAATGGATTGTTATAGTAAATGGTAGACGTGAGTCATAGATGAGCTATGTTGACACTATGGTTCGCCATGGTATGGAAGACACACCATCAATGGTGGTCTTCATGTGCACGAAAGCAGCCGAGAACAGCAATATTTTGATTCAGTTCTAAAGTACCCCTGGGTCAGTTTATTCTCGAACCATGTACGAATCGTAGACCAAAAATGGTCGCCTGATCAGCAAATGATATGGTAATTATAGTCTACATTTCTCATTTTTCTGAATTTGTTGCTGAGCGAGTGTTAAATTCACACTGCCTCCCACAGTCTACATAAGTCAAATTGTAACACATTTATTTTCACCTAGATTCGTTTGATCACGAATTTATTGATATAGCAACGAGTGTTAAATTTACGCTGCCTCCCACAGCCTGCATAAGTAGCATTGCAACACATTTTTTATCACCTAGATATGTTGATCACAAAACGTGTATGTGTTTTTCAGGAGGAGAAATCGTATCCACGTTTGACTGCCCAGAACTATCCAAATTAGGCACCTGTGAGTTGATAGAGGAAATCATGATCGGAGAGGACAAACTCCTTAAATTCAGCGGTAAGTCCCGGCAAGTTGCGGTATTATTGCCCAAGTCACAGTGGCCATGATATGAAGACAACCTTGTCATAACCCTAACGCCGTGACATGGTACATAACATGAATGGCTGATCAGCCAAGGAGGGCTGGGTACTATTCTCTTTCAATACGATCAAAAAAACGGTAAGATGCGACTTGGGAATAATAAACTATTAATTCCCGTTATATATATATAACATTTTACACGCAGGTGTGGCCATGGGCGAGGCCTGTACCGTAGTACTGCGCGGAGCCACGCAGCAGATCCTGGACGAGGCCGAGAGATCGCTGCACGACGCGCTCTGCGTCCTGCAGCAGACAGTCACCGAGACGCGCACGGTCTATGGAGGCGGTGAGTGACCAATCCCGAAGAAGACGGTAACCCACACAGACACGCACTTCTTCTTAGTAAATAAGGTTCTTCTGAGGGAAGCCGGGAAAGGAGACCCTATTTCCATGGTGTAACCGACATGAGGCTTCAATGACCCCAGTTTTGGTTATTAACTGCTACGTCGTGTTAAACCTTGAAGGGAATACGTCGATCCGTGGGTCAGATCATTGTATTTGTAACGCTCGATTAAAGTGATTGTTGCCACACATACACACCTTTTTGTTCTCTAAATGAACGCTTTCGACAGTGTGATGTGTATACATGAACCACCGTATGGTGTCGTTGCCATTTTGCCGGCGTCTGACGGTTCTGCCGTGGTTTCCGCCCGCCCACAGGCTGCTCGGAGATGTTGATGGCCAACAGTGTATCGGAGCTGGCCGCAAAGACTGCAGGGAAGGAAGCTCTCGCAATGGAAGCCTTCGCCAAGGCGCTCAGAATGGTCAGTGCGCCTGCGCAGTCCACTGCGTAATCAGGCTCGGAACGGACTTATGCTTGACGCATAGGCTATGACACTCGTTACGGTATAATCCTTCTTTCGAAGCGAGTCTATGATAATATCCAGAAATGTCACAAATAGAAATGGATCTCTTTAACTGAGTGATGTCCTACTTTATGATATCCTATCATCAGATAAATGCATGAATGTTAATCAACCTAATAGGCCTTTGCTCGGGGATGCCTTTGCCTTTTGATGTTTACCGGCGTTGCTTGCCGACAGATCCCCACCATCATCGCCGACAACGCCGGTTACGATAGCGCCGAGCTGGTGGCCAAGCTCCGGGCCGTGCACACAGAGGGTCAGGACACCATGGGCCTCGGTGAGACCGCTTGGGGACCGCTCACCATGTGTTCTTTGGGACCACAATGTTTTAACCGCAGTTGTATTTCGGGCAGCAACAAAATATGAAAGCTGTTCAGGCGGCATGTTTGGGTCTGTATTATATATTTGGGCAAAAAGTAACGAGACGCTTGTTTGCTGTCGTTTTGGCTTTTTGTTTGTTTTGCAAGTAAACATCACTAAATGATTTATAATTGAAAGATTTATAATATTTGAATGAGGTGGTTGTATACTATAGAAATAGCTTTTGACGCCTACATTATGTGCTAGATCAGAGATGATACTTTACCTCATTTAATGGGGTTTTTTTCTTGTTTTAGCTAGTAATTATACTCTGTAGTAAGCCGTCTCACGTGTTGCAGAGACAGGATTGTTTTGCCAAATACCGCCTTAGTAGTTTCCCATTTTCCCGGAGTTAGCTTATGTTTTTGTTTAACATTTAGTTAACGAGTTGTCTCTGTGATGTGAGTGAGTAATCTGACTTTTCCTTGGCTATCGGACAGACATGGAAGTGGGTGAGGTTGGCGACATGGTCACCCTGGGCATCACAGAGTCCTTCAAGGTCAAGCAGCAGGTGCTCGTCAGCGCGGTGGAGGCGGCCGAGATGTTGCTGCGAGTGGACAACATCATCAAGGCTGCCCCGCGGCAACGCGCCCCCGACCACTGCATGTAGAGCGCCGCGACCTAGACCAGGGCGGGCGGCATGAAAGGTGATATTGCAGGCATGATAGTGGCGTGGCACATTGAGTTGGGGTGGGACCGGGCCAGGGCGGGCGGCATGAAAGGTGATCATTGCAGGCATGATAGTGGCGTGACACATTGAGTTGGGGTGGGACCGGGCCAGGGCGGGCGGCATGAAAGGTGATCATTGCAGGCATGATAGTGGCATGGCGTGGCACATTGAGTTGGGGTGGGACCGGGCCAGGGCGGGCGGCATCCAAGGTGATCATTGCAGGCATGATAGTGGCATGGCGTGATGCATTAAGTTGGGGTGGGACCGGGCCAGGGCGGGCGGCATGAAAGGAGATCACTGCAGGCATGATAGTGGCATGGCGTGATGCATTAAGTTGAGCTGGGACCGGGCCAGGGCGGGCGGCATGAAAGGTGATCATTGCAGGCATGATAGTGGCGTGGCACATTGAGTTGGGGTGGGACCGGGCCAGGGCGGGCGGCATGAAAGGTGATCATTGCAGGCATGATAGTGGCGTGGCACATTGAGTTGGGGTGGGACCGGGCCAGGGCGGGCGGCATGAAAGGTGATCATTGCAGGCATGATAGTGGCGTGGCACATTGAGTTGGGGTGGGACCGGGCCATTAAGCAATATTTGATCTGAGAAACTTGTTGAATGGAAATGATGTATTCAGGTCCTTAATGTATCAGAACACACTTATTGTACGCACTAAACAGGTCACGTGAAGCCATTTTTAGGGACAATACTGGTGCATCTCGCCATCAACATTTTTGCATAGCTTCTCTGCAAATATCATCTCTGTCGAGTAGTTAACATTCACGTAGATAATGTGTCTGGCATTTTGTTCATAAAAGAATCTTGCGTATCATAATATGGGTGGAAAATAGTTGAATGAGCATCTTTATCTTTTTGTGGACCCACGGTTCTTATCGGTACTTTAGCCTTGTTTTTTCTGATATACTGGTGAAATAGTTTGAGGGTCATAACACGTTTGTCGTCTAATCCATTCCTTGACCATGTGGCTTTATCCTTAGGTCTTCAACTCAATAAGAGGAGTCACCACAATGGAAGTGAAGTGGAGAAGATTAGCTACAGGGCCTGTCCAGCTGTGTGGGCGTATCCAGATGTGTGGGCGTGCCCAGCTGTGGGCGTATCCAGATGTGTGGGCGTTTCTAGCTTTGTGGGCGTGTCCAGCTGTGTGGGCGTGTCCAGCTATGTGGGCGTGCCCAGTCATGTGGGCGTGTCGAGCTATGTGGGCGTGTCGAAGGAGCTCCTCCTGCGCGTACACCACTCTCAGATACGGCGGAGAGCACTGACGGCTTCCACAATGCAGTGACGTCAGACAAGTAGTCCTCCATAATGTATCGTTGTGATACGTAATTTTTTTACGTCATTTTTGTTTGTATTCCTGTTTATACTTGCTCTATTTTTGAGGGGGGAAACCTATACGTTAAGGACGGCATGTACTGGCCAAGCACTCCATTCGTCATATACGTGTAATTTATAATCTGGAAGTGTAACTATTGCTGTCCAAAATCAATAAATTCTGCGTTGCGCACCTTACGTTGTGTTCAGATATCAGTATCGAAGTTCCGATTGATATTGTTTATCGAATGACCAGAACAAATGAAAAAGAGACCAAAGTAAAAGTATATTTTGTGATTTTTATTAATCCTTGTGGAATACCGACAGGTTTTCGTTGACCACTATATAGTCTGGTACTATATATAAATCGCTGTAAATGAACAATATCTGGGACTCCCAAACAGGGTCGTGAAAGTTTAGGTGCCATTAACTTCAAAATGACCATGTTTCTTCTATACTACATAAACTTTGTTCATGCTATTTTGACCAATGGTTTTTGATACATTAGCTTACATAAAAAATTATCTCCACACTATTCGAACAAGGTTGCATGCAACTTAATACAAGTATAAATACCTAAATAATATTTTAAAGCACAGCGTATGTTTTCAGTATACTGATAAACAATCTTAACAGTGTGACCTCTGCAATTGTAAATCAACCGATTTGGCATTTATCGTAAGTAATCGAATTCAAAAGGGACGCAAAAATCAGTTGGATTTTGAAATCCGTTTTGATAGGAACTGTCGGTGGTAAATATTTCATTTACGGATCACCAAACTTGTTCACACACCAGAAATTAATCATTTGTTGAACATAAAAGCAATCGGTCACGATAGGAATAACATTGCATAAAAAAGTTGCGTACATAACCCATAGACGTTTTCTGGAGTTACAGGTATGGCCCTGGAAAGCGTCTGCATACGGACTCCACGGGAAGAGTTGACATTTCAGGACTGCTTTATACATATTGCACACATGTATATTAAGCAATGTAAGTTTACGAACTAAAAATATAATACGAGTATGCATTATTGATACTCTATACCTAACTTGTACGTAAAAATGAAAAATACTGGCGGCGTACACTAGTTAGTTGCGTGCATACATAACCAATAATGAGCATTTAAGTCGACGAAATATGTAACTGAAATCACATTTCACATCTTTACGTCAGCACTGTTGCAGTAAGAACGTATATTATGAAGAACCACTGAAACTCTAGTACCGTGCAAGGCAGTATCGCATCGAAAGCCCAATAAGGTACTCTTTGACTTTAATTCTAGCGTCGTCATAACTCATCCTACCAGAATCGCCATAAAATGCATGAGGATTACTTGCAAGAACAAGACCAGGGTAACAAAACACTTGACTGCTTACCAGTGTCAGACCTATAGTGCTCTCAACAGTTCGACGCTTTATCCAAGGTAGATATATAATCAAGTCAACATTTGGCAAAATCGCCAGTCACCGCCTTGGTGAAAATAAAGGAGGTACAAGTGGCGCCAACGTTATGCTAAATACTCTCATACTACACAGTGAATACCATCTTACATTTACACTGTGGTACAATGGGTACCAACCAAGGACACTGCGATGGTAAACCGAGTACCAACCAAGTACACGGCGACGGTAAACCGAGTACCAACCCAGTACACTGCGGCGGTAACCCTAGACCAACCAAACACATTGCGACGGTAACTCTAGTACCATCTAAGTACACTGCGACGGTTAACCGAACACCAACCCAGTACACGGCGACGGTCAACCGAGTACCAACCAAGTATACTGCGACGGTAAACCGAGCACCAACCCAGTACAATGCGACGGTAAAGCGAGTACCAACCAAGTATACTGCGGCGGTAAACCGAGTACCAACCGAGTACTCTGCGACGCTAAACCGAATACCAACCAAGTATACTGCGGCGGTAAAACGAGTACCAACCCAGTAAACTGCCGCGGTAAACCGAGTACCGACCAAGTACACTGCGACGGTAAACAGAGTACCAACCCAGTACACTGCGGCGGTAAGGCGAGTACCAACCAAAGTACATTGCGGCGGTAACCCTAGTACCATTTAAGTATATTGCGGCGGTAACCCTAGTACCATTCAAGTACACTGCGACGGTAAACCGAGTACCATTCAAGTACACTGAGGCGGTAACCCTAGTACTAACCAAGAACACTACGGCAGTAAACCGAGTACGAATGAAGTATACTGCCGCGGTGCACTGTGCATCTACCAAGTACACTATGACGGCATTGCGTACAAGACAAGTACACTGCGGGCAGTGGAGCTGGAGGCTATGGCCAGGGACCTTTATACATTACCACCTCCATGTACCACAAATATCTATCACCATCTACTTCATACATAGTAACCTCTGCCATCTAGAATGTACACACGACTACTCAACAGCACATTGGTTGGATGAATGGGATTGCGTCGTCAGTACGGAATGTGATGAATACACGAGGAAGTTGTAACATTGGTGAGAGACGGTGGGCTATGAAAATAGGTCGCTATGACTAAGGTTCCGTAGACCGTTCACCCGGGGCTCTGAGACAACTCTACATGATGTGTAGACGTTTTTTGTTTATTATATGTGACCATGAACAGGTACAATATTGAATCACGACGCTTCATCTCGTGACCAAGTATATTAGTGTGAAGTGGTGTACAATTTGACGATGTTTGAAAAGGAAAGGTTGCCCTCCCCCCTCCCTCCCCCCCGCGTATAACCAATGATAACACAGGTTGAGGATTACCCAGACTGAGATGTCAGTTATAAACACGTCTAACATTAGTAACATGTACGACATCCACATGTCAAACCTCGTAACAGATATATTATTGAAAACATGCGCGACAGAAATATCAACCAAAAAGCATATCCGATGGAAACAAGATGTCCGACCAATGGGTGACATATCTATGGACAAATATACCATAATGCAACCAAACATGGCCTCCCCTCTACCTGCGTGTCTGACACGTGATCAGAATACGTGATTACAACCGACAACGATATCGACTTGTACCCACCGAGCTGTGTTGCTGGAAGGTTGCATGCTACAAATGAAAGGGTTTCGTCGCGCACGGGTTGGGATGAATGAGGCGCCTTCTTAGTGCTGCCGCTGTCCGCTGGGTGGCGTGCAAGGTAGGTGGACACGGCAGATGGAGACACGTGCCGGGGAACACGTCAGCTAAGCCCCAGACGAGACAGACACATCTCTTTCCGTAGTCGCGCCACCTCCCAGTACATATTCATTTCTGTCCGGGATAAAACCAGTGACAACGACATTATTTTACATTGCATAACAGGAAATCAACAACAAAATTATATTTCTAACGGTGCTAGTTCTGCTCATACATGTAGTCCACTATAAAAATGTGTATTCTAGTATTTGAGGACTAAACAGCTATCCATAATGGAACACTTGTAGAACACTTGAACCGAAAGTAGTTATGTTGTACTGACCGTCACTCTTGACCAGTCCTTGGGTTATGTATCGTAAATAAGTAATGAAATCGCCAACGGTGGTAATCTGGAAAACGAAAAATTGCACAGTTCATTTATCGAAGGGAATCTGATGATATTCTGAAGTGCCATGCCTGACATCCTAACACAATGAATTCAGTGAGAATACGTACAAATTACCCTGATATTACGAGGCCACCATATCCGGAGATATTTCTTCGAGCTCATGTGTGCACACGGCCCTTAATGAAGGTCCACTGTATATGGGGATCCGGGATACCATATATTGTTCATCAGATTGAAATTATAGATTCTGGGGAGCACAATAGCTTGAAACCGCCCCCACGATACGACCAAAAAAAACCAGGTACATGTTAATCCTCTTTCTTGGAACTTACCCTATTCCTGGCAATCTGACAGACGAAGTATTGGGTATCACAGTCCCCCAACTTTATCTTAAACGTGCACGGACGCATCGTCTGAGTCAAAGCACATTTTCTGCAAATAATAATAGATCAATTTAAAAATAATGCATGGCAGAATATAGTATCTATACATCTCGGCTTGAAGACAAAATAAGGGTTGCTGCCATCAGCAAATGCAAAACAAAACAAGAAAAACAACACTACCCCGCCCCCCCCCCCCCGATCGGGCATTGACCGCACAACTCTATGTCCGATGAGAAGTTCGCCGCTTTACCGACTGAGCTACGCGGGCTTCATACGAACTGTTGGTGTTTGCGAATGCGTCCGAACTCATGAAACCCTTGCCGCTAAACTTGTGCGTTCAATGTTTACCTCGTGTTGAAGTACTAACTTAAAGTTGTTGTTCATGTGAGCAACATCGGAATAAACCACATCGATACTATTCATCATAACTTACCGGGGAAATGGATGTTTCTCCGGAACCGGTTCCATAGTGAGAGTATTGGTCATCACACACTTGAAAATGGAATTGGACAGCTGAAGATTGGAAAAGGGTAACTTTAATTGTAACGGTAATAGTGTAACACATAGTTCTCCAATAGCAGATAAACCAGCGCCAAGAAAGATGTAAACCACAAACATTGGTGCAGAATTTACTAACACAAACTAGTATGACATGATTAAAGACCTCCCTTTTCGGGGTTTTTCTTTGGCAATATGCGGCTTGCAGTTGACCATGAGGTTATATTACATACTATGAAGTTTGCAGACCAACTTATCTGTTCACACTATTCTTAAATACAACAATAAATTGCCGTGGTCATGGAAACACACTGATATGTTCTCAAGGGAAAAATACAGATTAACACGTTCCTCGTGTAGAAAAAATATCAAACTGAGCGCAATAAAAATTTAGTTGATCTCGTTAAATTTTCGTGTTAAAGACCATTTCATTTCTTACATCTGCGTCTGGGAATGTGATGCAAGGTGAAACATCTTCCCTGAGAACGCGGTCGAAGAACGTCGTTCCTCGCTTCAAGGTCGGAGTACAGCACCAGGACTTAAACTCCTCCAGAAAGACAGGATCCACCTGACGAACGAGCCATCAACATGCAGGAGATGTAGTCACCAGATTGCATTGATATGGAACGACAACTTCAAAATGACCCATGATATGGCCCTCTGTCACATGGTTGGTTGGTTGTGTATTCAGGACTAACCCACTAAATTCAGCGCTCTAACCTACTAAGCTACCGGGGCGGCCCCCCTCTGCTACACGACTTATTGCATTAATTGAGTTCTCAGTAATGACGTAATTGAAAGGAATCCTGGCCGCATATGAGCAGCGGATTGGGTTAGTGAAGGTGAAGGGTCGGGATAGGGGTCAAGCGGGGTGATGATGCACGGATTAATGTTTTAGGTCCTTTCTGTGTAGGTAAACATGATCTACACGGGTAGAGAAACTTTCCGGGACATTGAAACTGATGTTAAATGTGAAACAATAAACCAATTCACAGGCCGAGCATGAATGAGGATCGAAAGCGGGTCTGTTCATTTGTGTGGCTACGGAGTTACACATCTGTGCACTGGTGCAACTGCATCCCAGGGAGTTACATCAGCTCCCGAGAGTGGGGGGGGGGGTGCGTCTGTACCTCTCGTGCGTCAGTCGCCGGCGGCAGTTCCTGGGCGCTGGCCGTCATATCGACGGGCTCCCAGCCAGTGATGTCCTTGCTGAAGTTGTGGTGGCTCGTCGAGCGCCGGTGACCCTTGACGAAGGCGGCCTGCTTGCGGGCGGCCTCAAGCTGGGGGTGTAGGTGTCTGTTGGGCATGCTGGGGGTGGACGTAATGACTAGGGCCTTCAGCGCTGTCACCTCGGCCTGCAACACCTCAATCTGAAGAAAGAGGTGTGATACATGTATATTTGCTGCAAATTTTATTCTTATACATGTATATTTCTTATAAAGTTTACTATTATACATGTATATTTGCTATAAAGTTTACTATTATACATGTATGTGTGCTATCAAGTTTACTATTATACATGTATATGTGCTATAAAGTTTATTATTATAAATGTATATTTGCTATAAAGTTTATTATTATACATGTCTTTTTGCTGTAAACTTTATTATTATAACGGTACATGTATATTTGCAATAAACTTTACTATTATACATGTACATACATAAATAACACTTGAATAAGTATAAAGATACACCTTACCCTGACTAAATGATGAGACATTGATGTGATAATACTGGCTTGTTCCGTCAACATTCTTAAAATATGCAGAATCAATGGGAATATTTGTAAACAGACAGATGCATGCTTACCGACATAAATTGATTAACTTCTTAGATGACATAGTTGGTACAATTACAACAAATTTATTTGAGCACACTCATACCTTCGCTTTGGCTTCCTTCAGCAACTTTTCTGAGTTCATGCGCTTCACATTTGCATCTTGAACCATTTTATTGGCTTCCTGAAGACAGAATAAATAAAGTTGTTTAAACTTCGTGATTGCAGCAAAAAACCTTGAAGAGCAATTGTTTTACTAATATATGTCACCTAAGGTCTTTTGTTAAGAAACCTTAAGGTATACACAAGGCAAATAATAGACCATAATAACTGGTACTGACTTCTGAGCCAAGTTCTTGCAACATTAAAATACATTTCGCCATACACAAGTTATTTACCTCAAACAGCTTTGCTGTTAAGTCCTCCAGCTCTTCACTCATTTGTTCATGTACTTTGGAAAGCTTCTTGCATTCGTCATCTTTTAATTTTAACTCCTTTATAAAAAAACAAAACAGTTGTCTTCTTTAGGTATCCATACATATCCCACAAAAACTGGAAACATTAAATGACATATTGATTAAAAAGATTTTGATAACTGATTTGATCCCATTCATATCTAGATTTAGCCCTGCTAAATTATTATTTAGCACTGTATAAGCAAAATATGCAACCAATAAATAAAGATGTCTTATTTCAATATTGTTTATACAATTACAACAAAACATATATTGCATAATAACACTAAAATATATATATTGATAATAATTACAAAAAAACATGCATTGATGAACTAACTTACTGTTTGCGCCTTAAACAGCTCCTCCTTTAGTCGAGAATGAGCATGCTCTTTTACCTCAAGAATTGAAGCACTTCTTCTTCTTATCAACTCTGCTTCTTTTTCAACTTCACTAATATCTGTTTCTGAATGACTGTCAATTAAAGTAGATATATCACTTTGAAATATATAAGATATAATGAAATGGGATTGAATGAGATATATACAAAATTTAGGAATACTTTACCATTACATCTGGAATGGTCAGACTAGAAGTTGTTGAAAGTGGTGGTATTACCTAAAGGTCCCAGTATATATCTGTCCTTTGAAACTATATATAAAGATAAAAAGCTCAAGATTGCTTTCTCCCTACTTATTAATATTAGATGAATTACATGACCCTAAAATAATATCAAAAGTATTACATGTCATTAAAGCTATGAACTAAATAATTCATATATTTACTACTACACTCACTGGCAGCTCTATAATATAAACTTACTTCTTATATCTGCATGCTAAACTTAAATGAGATATATCTTAGATTATACTGATATATACTTCAAGTTTGACCACTCTTACCATATTTAAATAAATGCAATAAATAAGTAATATAATTTTGTTTAATAAATATATAAATTACAAACCCATCAGTAACTCCTCCATTCTTCATCTTGGTTTTCTTTTTACTTCTTCTTATGACTTCAGTACCCTTTTCTAATGATATTTGAGAGTCAGAACTTGAACAAGACATCGATCTTTGTATGCTTCCGTCATCATCTGACATTTTCTGTGATGGCCAGACCTTTTCCTCTTGCGCAGGAATCAAACCTCTGTTAGTAGTCAGGGGTGGGATTGTTCCACTTAGCATTGAAGCATTTGGAGGCGCCTTTGATCCATTTAGTGTGTTATTATTCATTTGTAAATGATCTCCATCACTGGCACAAGAAAGTGCTAAGCTCACTTCAGTCATGACAAACTAGATTCTGTTGTAAAACGAGATCTGCACAAGCATGTACAGAAAAAAAAAAAACTATTATCGGATATCAAACGCAGGGTAATAAAGAATTATCTATCCATCTATCTTATCTATTAATTTTGTAAATGCCAAAATCTGAAAATGGGCAAAAGCAACAGCGTCAAAAAGGGGTGGAGCAGCGGCAAGCTGTGACACTTCCTGTGAGAAATCTGTTTGTAAACAGTGAATGTCCAACAATTGTTGTGTGTTTTAGGACTCAAACCAACCCTAAAGTTAAGAAACTAAACGGTTCTCGTTCCTATTTCGATACATAAAAGTCAATCGACGGTTTTTTTTAGCCATAGCTCCATAACTTTTTGGAAAACTAATGCTCACTATCACAGCACAATCACAGCTGGGAATCCATACCGTCCTCTGCGCACGCGCAGTTAAGCTGTACCGGAAGTTAGAGTATCGAATCTAAAATCTTGGGCTGACGTTCTGTTTTATCGTTCCTTTTAGGTAAGAACAACGCCAAATCTTATCATTTATGCAGCCGAATGCACAAATGGGTTAACGCCAATTGCATTCCATCAAAATATCAACATCGCAGCTTTTATATTGCCTTACTGAATGTCAGATGAAACATTTTGGCATTGGGCCAGCGTTTCATTCCTCCCTGTCCGCTTCTCCCCTGTCGGCTAACACAACTTCACAAGTCAGCCAGGTTTGACGTCAGAACCTCGGGTTCGTTCTCGAAAGCCAATATATAACCAATGCAATTCAAGGTTGTAAACAACAACACGGTTCACCTCTCGCTGGAATAGAAAGTAAGAAACGTCTTGTGGAATCAGAGACCTGTGGTTTGGCATACCTTGGCTTGGGCCCTAATCAGATCTAAACTTACTAATCTAAACTTGTCACTTGGCACACTGAGCCTGAGGCTGACGTTAGGACTTACTAGTGTAGGATCTGTTTACATGTTCACCTAGGCCACTGCCCAGGTCCTACTGCAAACATAGCCAGTGGAACTGGCAGTGACCCCGGTAAGTAACAGGCCCACAGAGGCTTGTGTCAAGCTTTGCCAGTGTGTAACTCTATAAGAATAGAGCTATAGATCTACACTGGCTGTGAACAGGCCAGAGTTTGTATAGCATGAAAACCAGGCATTAAAGTCAAAGTCATAAATGCTATAGACACATGTTTCGGCCCATATTTTCCGCATATTTGCCTTAATCACTCTCAAAATCCCTGACATGAGAAAGCAACACTAGACCATTTTAATGATACCAAATTTATATTTGTAATGCGATGTTATCCTTTTTTATGACACAAAGAATATTTCTCCATGCTGACACGCCATTGGCAGAAAACGCTCTGTCGCCAAATACTAAAATATACATCATAAAATTATGGTTGCCATGGCACCAAATGTGCTTTGAACAATAAATACTCTATATTCATACAAGCCACAAGGATGCCATGGCAACTATAGAGCCTTTCATGGTCTGTTATTTAGTCTATTTGTAAAAGTGTGTCGGCTGCTAATGGAGTGTCAGCTTTCTCACGTCAGTGATTTTGAGAGTGATCGAGGCAAATTCGTGGAAAATATAGGCCGAAACCTGTGTCTACAGCATTTATGACTGACTTTAGTTGAAAACAAAATGTGTGACAGGACTGGCAATTTAGTCTAACTTAGATCTATATCAGCAGAGATCTATAAGTCTTATTACTTTATTGGATTCATATGAAAGTATATTATATATATTAGTAATTGGGTTAAGTGGGGGATAGCCAGTATAATACTTATTGACTCATAGCCTTTTATAATTATATATTGCCAACTGCAGCTATAGATATAAGTAATTTAATTAAATACAAGTTTATACTATAAGTACATGATGTATAACTTGATATATATATGTAACTTTTACTTAATGCCATAGGTCTATAAATAATTAGGTATATGGTATATTGAATTATACAACAGTGGTCAACATTAACTTTTAAGGCAAGTGATTGTAATAATCTATCTGACCGAAATAAGAAAAATAACACTTTCATATTGGTCCTCTCCAAAAATGCCATATTGTGATATTTGGAAACCAGTCACTGCTTTTAGTCATCAAACTGTGGGCCGTCCACTATGGTAAGATGAAATCTGTGGCAATTTTAAACATTGGACCAATAGCAACAGCTCTCCAAGAATTTTATATAACTGAATTGTTCCCGCCAAGGGTATTAGCCAGAATTTTTTTTTTGCCAGCCAATGCATTGGTTGCATTTTGAGCTCGCAATTTATAATTCTATAAACAAAAATGTGATAGCTATGATTTTCCTCTAAACCTCCTGACAAAAAGCCCCACCCCAAATTGAAAAGGCCTGCCAGATGGGTCAGCTGCTGGGTGGACAGATTTTCAATTTGGCTGGCATATTTTCAATTTGACGGGCAGTCACGTACTTTTTACCTGCCCAAAAAAAGGCAGGTCTCTGGCTAATACCCTGTTCCTGCCTAACACAAATATTTACCCTGGGGAGTATCTCAAGGTAATTGACTGCTGTGACATGCAACTGAAAAGGGTGTCTTTTTTATGCATTTGGGTATGCCAGTGGGGCCTAAATAATGCATATTCGGTACCTGCATGGGTCTGCTTTGTCCTCGTCAGTGCCAGCAGTCATAAAGCAGGCTGGGCCATGCGAGCACTGATAAAGCAGGAGCAGGCCATTCAAGCAATGATAAAGTAGGCTAGGCCATGCGAGCAGTGATCAAGCAAGCAGGGTTTTCCATGCGAGCACTGATAAAGCAGGCTAGGCCTTGCGAGCACTGACAAAACAGGCTAGGCCATGCGAACACTGCTAAAGGCTAGGCCATGCAAGCACTAACAACGCAGGCTAGGCCATGCAAGCACTGATAAAGCAGGCTAGGCCATGCGACCAGTGATACAGCACGCTAGGCTATGCGAGCAGTGATAAAGCAGGCTAGACCATGCGAGCACTGATAAAGCAGGCTAGGCCAAGCGATCACTGACAAAGCAGGTTAGGCCATGCGAGCACTGATAAAGCAGGAGCAGGCTAGGCTATGTGAGCACTGACAAAGGCTAGGCCATGCGAGCACTGTTAAAGGTTAGGCCATACGAGCACTGACAAATGCTGGGCCATGCGAGCACTGATAAAGCAGGCTAGGCCATGTGAGCACTGTTAAAGGGTAGGCCACGTGAGCACTGACAAAGCAGGCTAGGCCATGCGAGGACTAACAAAGCAGGCTAGGCCATGCGATCACTGACAAAGGATAGGCCATGCGAGCAGTGATAAAGGCTAGGCCATGCGAGCATTGATAAAGGCTAGGCCATGCAAGCACTGATTAAGGCTAGGCCATGCGAGCATTGATAAAGGCTAGGCCATGCGAGCATTGATAAAGGCTAGGTCATGCGAGCAGTGACAAAGGCTAGGCCATGCGAGCATTGATAAAGGCTAGGCCATGCAAGCACTGATCAAGGCTAGGCCATGCGAGCACTGATAAGTCACAGTCACAGAAGTACCATTTAGCAGACAAACATCAAACACATCATATTGTGATGATAACTTTGCAGTTATAGGCCTATATAAAGTTCCAAGATCAAGTACGTTTTTGGTTGGTTGTATATCCAGGACACTTTAACCACTTTTGATCATATCGCGTCAATGGGAGAAGGAAGGAAGAGTGGAGCCAAGAAGGATATGGGATCTTTATCCTGCGACCACACAGACCTGTCCACAGCAGGGCTCGAACTACCGATCCGCGTGCCGTTAGGCTTTCAGATTGCTAGAACACTTAATGCGAGCACTCTAGCCCACTGAGCCATCGCGCCGTCCCCAACTATCTTTGTGAAGAGGTTAATGTATAGTGCTGACCTGATAAGGCGGGCAGGGGGCAATGCGATCAGATTTGGACACATACTTAACCTCAGCTCTCTGGTTACACACCCAGTTTCCACTGCAGTATCACGTGCCGATCACGGACATCTCTGTCTGGCACCTGTCCTTACAGAATTGGGTTCTGGTGACTCCGTTAATTTTTACGTTGGGGCCAAAGACTAACGAAAATAGTTATTGTCAATCTGACCTAACCTGCAGCGTGTTATGATTGCGGTTGTTATTCCATGCAAAGTGTGGCCAACAAACAGATGCCCAAACGGTCGGCATGGTCGGCTAATTAATGTCAAAGACAAAACCAGATGGTTTTTGAAATTATACCCACTCTAAAACTGCCCGTGCACCATTTGTCCACCTAAATAGAATGGCTTCCAATTTGGTTTTTAAAGTTTATTGGACACATGGTGTGTGAACTTTGTGTTTACTCTTGTGTTCTTCATATTTATGTTCCCGTTAATAACCGAAAAAGGGGAAGCGATGTCAGAATTGTGATGAAAAAATGGTCCGTCCCACAGAGAGCCACATTACTGCAACTGAGATAAACATGTTTTGCCAAAAGTGTCTTCTAATAATTTTAATTTATTTATTGCAAGTGCTAAGAATAATGTAGCCGCTTTAAGTTTGGTTTGGTGACTATGGTTCTAGTGTATTATTTCTCAGCCAGATGTACCTGCGTAGTACCCCCCCCCCTCCCTCCGCCCTATAAGCACCCTCCGCAGACAATGTGGGTCGCAGTGCTCTTTGTAACTAGTAGTTTTGGTGTACTTGGCAAAACTATGTTGTTACGTTATGTAAACCGCTTATGACCCTTATCTCGTTAACCTTGGTGTACCCCCACCCCCCCTCTCCGTACCCGATTGACGGGGGGAGGGGGGTCGCAGGTGCCTTAATGTGAACGCACTGGGACTGGCGCTTGTAAGCTAGGTTGGGCAGAGGCGGGGGGTGGCAGTGGAACTGTGGATTTTCCGGGCTCATATGACCCCGCCGACGTTTCGCACTGCTTTTTTCCTAACCCCCCCCCCACCAAAGACGCCATCCCGTCTAGACCTGTACCCATACGGGCGCTCAGGGACAGACCATTTAAATCATAGGGGGTGTTGGGAACTGAACATATTTTTGGACGAATAATGTCGTCCTTGCTTCAAATTTGTCTTAGATATTGTGATGTAGATGCGTGATATATAAATGAAGATATTAACCACCCCCTTCACCCCGTTTATAAACGAAATTATGTGTTCCTGTAGCAACCTGAGATACTTCGCTAGCCATGGACATTGCTTTAGTCATCGGGGTTCAAGGAACCCCGCTGACATAATTAGGCAGTGCGTCACTGAACTAGAACTGAAAGTGTAAGTTGGTGTCGCTGCTGTGTTCAGTGCGTGGACCGCGACTGGCGTTGAAGAACGCTTTATAGTAAGTTATAAACTACTTGGGGTTTGTTGTTCGCCATGTTAGTGACACGTTTGTACGCAAGTAGTGTGCCACGAGGGCAATAACACTGCAATCATCAGGCGCTTATGACCCGAGAGTACTGTTGTTCTATGAAGGCTCTGAGGACACGGGACCCATAGAGCGACAAAGATGATTGACCGATTCCTGAAGTCTGTGACTCATCGTCAGTCCTGGTGTCTAGCTAAATGGTGATCCATCATTAGTTTCCAGTGGGTGTCCACTCGGATGTGGGTGTCCACTTGGATGTGGGTGTCCACTTCGATGTGGGTGTCCACTCGGATGTGGGTGTCCACTTGGATGTGGGTCTCCACTTGGATGTGGGTGTCCACTCGGATGTGGGTGTCCACTTGGATGTGGGTGTCCACTTGGATGTGGGTGTCCGCTTAGATGTGGGTGTCCGCTTGGATGTGGGTGTCCACTTGGATGTGGTGTCCACTCGGATGTGGGTGTCCACTTAGATGTGGGTGTCCACTTGGTTATGGGTGTCTACTTGGAGGTGGGTGTCCACTCGGATGTGAGTGTCCACTTGGATGTGGGTGTCCACTTGGATATGGGTGTCCACTTGGATGTGAGTGTCCACTTGGATGTGGGTGTCCACTTGGATGTGGGTGTCCACTTGGATGTGGGTGTCCACTTGGATGTGGGTGTCCACTTAGATGTGGGTGTCCACTTGGTTATGGGTGTCTACTTGGAGGTGGGTGTCCACTTGGATGTGAGTGTCCCCTTGGATGTGGGTGTCCACTTGGATATGGGTGTCCACTTGGATGTGAGTGTCCACTTGGATGTGGGTGTCCACTTGGATGTGGGTGTCCACTTGGATGTGGATGTCCACTTGGCTGTGAGTGTCCACTTTTATGTGGATGTCCGCTTGGATGTGGGTGTCCACTTGGATATGGATGTCCACTTAGATGTGGGCCCCTACCTGCTCTCTCCTCCGACGCCGCCTGCTACCGCTTGGATGTGGGTGTCCGCTTGGATGTGGGCCCATACCTCCTTTCTCCTCCGACGCCGCCTGCTACCTCCCCCCCCCCTCCTATCCCACTCCCCCTCCCTCCCCCTCCCTTCCCATCCCCATCCCCCCTCCCTCTTCCCTACCCTCCTCTCTCCTCCGCCTCCGCAATCCAGATTCTAACCCAAGCGGGCGGTCCGGTAAGCCACCCCGTTATAACGGGTCTCGCTCGGTATCTCCCGCCTCATTTGTCACCCGCTACATAACCCCCGGTGTATGTTATCATGTTGATGTTATGTTATCTGCCGAGTGCGCTATGAACGAAGTCTCGCGAGACTTATTAGGCATGGCATTCTTTGACTGGAGTTAATTGGATTTCTGATTATACCAACCATGATTTTATACAGCATTGACGCAAGGGGGTGTGGGGGGGGGGGGGGCAGATCGCCCTTAATTAAGCTACTGTTTATTGTCAACGATGATTTCACTGGCTGCAATTACTGTAATGACAAAAACATACTTTAGGCCTGACATATTCATAATTTAAATCATGTTTTGCTTCGTGTACATTGGGCCTGTTGCCGAAGTACGAATAAATACGAATCAACATATACTATAAAAACGAGCAGATACGCAAAGAAGCATAACGTATTCGATTTATGGTGCACTAAAACAGATCCAGGCTGCGTTATTGATGATATGATGTGGATATATTGCGGTAAACTGGTTTAGCCATTGATAGCATAGCAACCCGCCACCACCCGCATCTGGCAAGGAATACAACGAACCCTTATTGGTGGTGGGCCTCGTGCCTCGTTCAAGCACCTGTATGTAATACAGCAGCGTAGGTGCGTTTTGCTGGGTTGTATTGCCTGCTGTTGTGGAGCATTGATGAATGATTGGCCTCTACATGACATATATACGTATATGTATATATTTATATATATATAGTTGCGCATTGTCCGCACCCCTATGTCGTGTAGCTTACCCTTAGACCCACATGGCTTCGCTTCGTTATGTTCGACCCGCCGATGACAATGTGTGATGACCCTCTCCCAGCCCAATGTCCGCAGGTGTTCATATAAGGGAGGCACCAGTCCTCAGGTTCTGGCCTTTTAGTTTTAGTTCGCCTGGAGGTGTCAACGGCGGGGAGCGCTCCGACACGGTCCAGAATTTACTAAATATTTTGAGCTAAATAAATTGTCAAGTCGTATTATCCAGCTTTTCATAGTCTGCGACGAGGCCTAATAATATCGTAAAGGAGGCTGGGAGTTTCTGCGTTGAAGTCACCTTCAGGATAGCCGTTGTTGTGAAGCGTTGCGTTGAAGTCGCCTGCCAGTGTTCGCCTTCGCTAAGCGCTTAATCGCGCCATGGCTGCCTGTGTGGATTTACCGCGCGAAGGCCCAAATGTCATCCTGGGTGAGGGCGATAAAGTCAGTGAGCCGAAGAGAGCAGGCCAATGTGGCCATAGTACTTCCTTAATAAGGGCGGTCCAATGGCTTGCTACCAGGTACGGGTTGAATCTAAGGCTGTCGTGCTGTGTTACTACCAACATATGACGTGTTGTGCGAGTTAGAAAACGAGTTAGTACTCTCAGTTGGAAAAAGAACTGGTGCCAAAACAGTCTTGTTTGTTGCTTCATACTGTTTGGATTTGTGACGGTGTATGAAGGTCTGTGCTTTGTTGAGTTCAACTGTCTTGGTTTTGATCGACGTATGTGGCAAGGGAATAATGGTATAGTTAATCGATGGATGTCACAAATGTAGATATATGTGTTGGAAGGGCGAGGTTCGGTAACTATCAGTAACGGATCTATGCCGGGGAGACCGGCTGTGTTGCAGGTATCTGTAAGCTCTTGAACTAACATGGAATGTCTGCCAGCGGTTATGGTGTATGTGTCCGGTCGCTTTGCCACGTAGGGGCAAACCATTGTTTCAGCATAGCTCACGTATGACTCAGCCCACCAGTTACTATAATAATCCATTTCGTGGGCTATCACATGAAATATGGAACCTGTATCCGGCCTGATATGCGGTGAATGCAAGAGAAGTGGCACCTTGGGTGTCAGTACCTCTGACACAACACTGTTTGTCCGCACTATTGTGTGTTCAATCCAGCTGTGGCACCTTGGGTGTCAGTACCTCTGACACAACACTGTTTGTCCGCACTATTGTGTGTTCAATACAGGTATGGCACCTTGGGTGTCAGTACCTCTGACACAACACTGTTTGTCCGCACTATTGTGTGTTCAATCCAGCTGTGGCACCTTGGGTGTCAGTACCTCTGACACAACACTGTTTGTCCGCACTATTGTGTGTTCAATCCAGGTGTGGCACCTTGGGTGTCAGTACCTCTGACACAACACTGTTTGTCCGCACTATTGTGTGTTCAATCCAGGTGTGGCACCTTGGGTGTCAGTACCTCTGACACAACACCGTTTTGTCCGCACTATTGTGTGTTCAGTCCAGGTGTGGCACCTTGGGTGTCAGTACCTCTGACACAACGCTGTTTGTCCGCACTATTGTGTGTTCAATCCAGGTGTGGCACCTTGGGTGTCAGTACCTCTGACACAACACTGTTTGTCCGCACTATTGTGTGTTCAATCCAGGTGTGGCACCTTGGGTGTCAGTACCTCTGACACAACACTGTTTGTCCGCACTATTGTGTGTTCAATCCAGGTGTGGCACCTTGGGTGTCAGTACCTCTGACACAACACTGTTTGTCCGCACTATTGTGTGTTCAATCCAGGTGTGGCACCTTGGGTGTTAGACTACACTATCCCTCCAAGTTTCATTTCTTAAACTTTTATTTAATTAATTGGTTTACCTCTTGCCGAGGCGCTGAGGCGCATGCCTTTACTTAGCCTCGTTTTAGATCCGAGGTCCAATTTAGCAACCGCCAAGCCCACAAAAGTGGCCTGAAACACCCAAATGTTATTTGTGTTTGGCGTTGTCGCTTCAGATTCGGAATGGCGGAGGCGCACGCGGCCGTGGCCTTCTCGTTCTCCGTGGGTCCCGATGGCGTCGACGTCAATGTGAACCACGACGCCCTCCGAGCGGTCTTCGACAGCGGCCTGCGATCATGGAAGAAGCGGCTCGGGCGTATGAAGGTAAGCTGGGTGTGGCGTGTCGGCTGGGCTACTCATCCTGTCTCAGAGTGTTGTTCAAGTCAAAGAGTGGAGAGGATTTATCTTCGGTCTCCTCTTGCTCGATTCCTGGGTTGTGGTGCGTATGGGCGTCGACAGTCGCGTACAATTTTTGTCACTCGCTATGTGACGACATTGGTCACAGCGAACTATTTGCTTTTGTTGCGGGCATACATTTAATATAATTAAACCTAATTTGGAAATAGCGGCACAATCTAAAACGTGTAAAATATTGATAAATAAAGAATAATTATTGCGCATCGATATTTTCGGATTCTCCCGACTTACTTCAGAAGGATCGTCGACCAGAGTTTAATATTAGGCTGCGGGACTGCTCTCGCTCACGGCGAACTATATCCTACTTTCGGTTCAAAATTGCACGCGTTCTTGACCAATCTGCCAAGTTCAAATCTGTATATGTCGTTGCGTATGGCGTACCGCGGTCGACGGCCATACGCAACGCACCCTTGGTGTCGTGGTAAGCGCAGATCAATAGGTCCTGGGTTCGAATCCGGACCTAGGCACCTAAGCTGGAGCATGCTTCAGCCATTCATCATTCATCGTGCCTGAAGGTTCCTTGGCACAGTTTAGCCCTTGTGTGCATGTGTACAAAAGCGGCGTGACACAGCAAATCGTTTCATTTCCTTCATGCATATTGGGAGCATGTGCCCAGCATGTGCCCAGATGAGATGCGAACCCGCATACCTACGGCGAAACTTCTGCGCCATCAGTAGGCGTGGGCGGCCGTCCTTGACTGCGCTATCTAGCCCAACTGCGGCAGCCGAGGCCCAGGTCTATAAAGGACTATTGATTATATTTCATGATATATAACTGCCTGCACTGAGGAGGGTTTCTATACTTGTATCCACTTTCAGTTGTTAGTTATTCGTAAAATACCTGCTATATCAAGGACGCGCGTTATTTGAATGTAGGCGGGCCAAGGTCAGGTGCGCCATTGGATTATTTATATGTATATGTATATGAGGGTGGCACATGTTGTGGGTCGACATGAGACATGACAGTCTTCACATGGTTTCCTCGACCTTAGCGGAGTTAATGACCGCGAGATTAATGGTGCAGTTAGCACTCATTTGCTCGTTGTGTCTTCAAGATGATTCGTCTTGTTTGCAAAACATGACTCGTATTTTAATATAATTCATGTATTATGAATATATATCTATACATGTTTATATCTAACAGGAATTCCACCACTGGCGTGTACCCAGCCGTGACCAGTGGGCTGTTAACTGCTACTTGACTCATATCTTTGTTACAGAATAACTTGATCAATGGCGTGTACCCAGCCAGTGACTGTTAACATGTTTGTTACAGAATAACTTCATCAATGGCGTGTACCCAGCCACCCCGGCCAGCGCGCTCTTCATCCTCACGCTCGTCCTCGGTCTCTTTTTGGCTGAAGTCGACTCTTCGCTGGGCTTCATCAAGTACCTGGAGGAACACACATACGGGTAGGCTTGGCAATGTCATGTATAGGCGTGGCAATGTCATGTATAGGCGTGGCAATGTCATGTATAGGCGTGGCAATGCCATGTATAGGCGTGGCAATGTCATGTATAGGCGTGACAATGCCAAGTATAGGCTGGCAATGCCATGTATAGGCGTGGCTATGTCATGTATAGGCGTGGCAATGTCATGTATAGGCGTGGCAATATCATGTATAGGCGTGACAATGCCATGTATAGGCGTGGCAATGTCATGTATAGGCTTGGCAATATCATGTATAGGCGTGGCAATGCCATGTATAGGCTGGCAATGCCATGTATAGGCGTGGCAATGTCATGTATAGGCGTGGCAATATCATGTATAGGCGTGGCAATGCCGTGTATAGGCGTGGCAATGTCATGTATAGGCGTGGCAATATCATGTATAGGCGTGGCAATGTCATGTATAGGCTGGCAATGCCATGTATATGCGTGGCAATGTCATGTCTGGCGTGGCAATGTCATGTATAGGCGTGGCAATGCCATGTATAGGCGTGGCAATGTCATGTATAGGCGTGGCAATGCCATGTATAGGCTGGCAATGCCATGTATATGCGTGGCAATGTCATGTATAGGCGTGGCAATGTCATGTATAGGCGTGGCAATATCATGTATAGGCGTGGCAATGCCGTGTATAGGCTGGCAATATCATGTATAGGCGTGGCAATGCCGTGTATAGGCGTGGCAATGCCGTGTATAGGCGTGGCAATGCCGTGTATAGGCGTGGCAATGTCATGTATAGGCGTGACGATGTCATGTATAGGCGTGACAATGCCTAGCATAGGCGTGGCAATGCCATGTATACGCGCCGCAATGCCATGTATAGGCGTGGCAATGTCATGTGTAGGCGTGGCACGTTGACTGGTGACACGTGTTTGTAGCGATCACTGACTGGTGACACGTGTTTGTTGCGATCACTGACTGGTGACGCGTGTATGTAGCGATCATTGACTGGTGACACGTGTATGTAGCGATCATTGACTGGTGACACGTGTATGTAGCGATCATTGACTGGTGACACGTGTTTGTAGCGATCACTGACTGGTGACACGTGTATGTAGCGATCATTGACTGGTGACGCGTGTTTGTAGCGATCATTGACTGGTGACACGTGTTTGTAGCGATCATTGACTGGTGACACGTGTTTGTAGCGATCATTGACTGGGGACACGTGTATGTAGCGATCATTGACTAGGGACACGTGTTTGTAGCGATCACTGACTGGTGACACGTGTTTGTAGCGATCACTGACTGGTGACGCGTGTATGTAGCGATCATTGACTGGTGACACGTGTTTGTAGCGATCATTGACTGGTGACACGTGTTTGTAGCGATCATTGACTGGTGACACGTGTTTGTAGCGATCACTGACTGGTGACACGTGTTTGTAGCGATCACTGACTGGTGACGCGTGTATGTAGCGATCATTGACTGGTGACACGTGTTTGTAGCGATCACTGACTGGTGACACGTGCTTGTAGCGATCACTGACTGGTGACGCGTGTTTGTAGCGATCACTGACTGGTGACACGTGTTTGTAGCGATCACTGACTGGTGACACGTGTTTATGGCGATCATTGACTGGTGACACGTGTTTGTAGCGATCATTGACTGGTGACACGTGTTTGTAGCGATCATTGACTGGGGACACGTGTATGTAGCGATCATTGACTGGTGACGCGTGTATGTAGCGATCATTAACTAGGGACACGTGTTTGTAGCGATCACTGACTGGTGACACATGTTTGTAGCGATCACTGACTGGTGACGCGTGTATGTAGCGATCACTGACTGGGGAGACGTGTATGTAGCGATCATTGACTGGTGACGCGTGTATGTAGCGATCATTGACTAGGGACACGTGTTTGTAGCGATCACTGACTGGTGACACGTGTTTGTAGCGATCACTGACTGGTGACGCGTGTATGTAGCGATCATTGACTGGTGACACGTGTTTGTAGCGATCACTGACTGGTGACACGTGTTTGTAGCGATCACTGACTGGTGACGCGTGTTTGTAGCGATCACTGACTGGTTACACGTGTTTGTAGCGATCACTGACTGGTGACACGTGTTTATGGCGATCATTGACTGGTGACACGTGTTTGTAGCGATCATTGACTGGTGACACGTGTTTGTAGCGATCATTGACTGGGGACACGTGTATGTAGCGATCATAGACTGGTGACGCGTGTATGTAGCGATCATTGACTAGGGACACGTGTTTGTAGCGATCACTGACTGGTGACGCGTGTTTGTAGCGATCATTGACTGGTGACGCGTGTTTGTAGCGATCATTGACTGGTGACACGTGTTTGTTGCGATCACTGACTGGTGACACGTGTTTGTAGCGATCACTGACTGGTGACACGTGTTTGTACGATCACTGACTGGTGACACGTGTTTGTAGCGATCATTGACTGGTGACGCGTGTTTGTAGCGATCATTGACTGGTGACGCGTGTTTGTAGCGATCATTGACTGGTGACACGTGTTTGTTGCGATCACTGACTGGTGACACGTGTTTGTTGCGATCACTGACTGGTGACACGTGTTTGTAGCGATCACTGACTGGTGACACGTGTTTGTAGGATCACTGACTGGTGACACGTGTTTGTAACGATCACTGACTGGTGACACGTGTTTGTAGCGATCACTGACTGGTGACACGTGTTTGTAGCGATCACTGACTGGTGACACGTGTTTATGGCGATCACTGACTGGTGACACGTTTTTGTAGCGATCACTGACTGGTGACGCGTGTTTATGGCGATCATTGACTGGTGACACGTGTTTGTAGCGATCACTGACTGGTGACACGTGTTTGTAGCGATCACTGACTGGTGACACGTGTTTGTAGCGATCATTGACTAGTGACGCGTGTATGTAGCGATCATTGACTAGGGACACGTGTTTGTAGCGATCACTGACTGGTGACGCGTGTTTGTAGCGATCATTGACTGGTGACGCGTGTTTGTAGCGATCATTGACTGGTGACACGTGTTTGTTGCGATCACTGACTGGTGACACGTGTTTGTAGCGATCACTGACTGGTGACACGTGTTTGTACGATCACTGACTGGTGACACGTGTTTGTAGCGATCATTGACTGGTGACACGTGTTTGTAGCGATCATTGACTGGTGACGCGTGTTTGTAGCGATCATTGACTGGTGACACGTGTTTGTTGCGATCACTGACTGGTGACACGTGTTTGTAGCGATCACTGACTGGTGACACGTGTTTGTACGATCACTGACTGGTGACACGTGTTTGTAACGATCACTGACTGGTGACACGTGTTTGTAGCGATCACTGACTGGTGACCGTGTTTGTAGCGATCACTGACTGGTGCCACGTGTTTATGGCGATCACTGACTGGTGACACGTGTTTGTAGCGATCACTGACTGGTGACGCGTGTTTGTAGCGATCACTGACTGGTGACACGTGTTTGTAGCGATCACTGACTGGTGACACGTGTTTGTAGCGATCACTGACTGGTGACACGTGTTTGTACGATCACTGACTGGTGACACGTGTTTGTAGCGATCGCTGACTGGTGACACGTGTTTATGGCGATCACTGACTGGTGACACGTTTTTGTAACGATCACTGACTAGTGACACGTGTTTGTAGCGATCACTGACTGGTGACACGTGTTTGTAGCGATCACTGACTAGTGACACGTGTTTGTACGATCACTGACTGGTGACACGTGTTTGTACGATCACTGACTGGTGACACGTGTTTGTAGCGATCACTGACTGGTGACACGTGTTTGTTGCGATCACTGACTGGTGACACGTTTTTGTAGCGATCACTGACTGGTGACGCGTGTTTATAGCGATCACTGACTGGTGACACGTGTTTGTAGCGATCACTGACTAGTGACACGTGTTTGTAGCGATCACTGACCTGTGGCACTTTGCTATGACCACAGAATCAATCGACTGGAGAGGCCGTGGAGCGAGTTGGCCGCCGTCTTCCTGTACTCCACCGTGCTGTGGGCCACGGTGGTGCTGGTGCTGAGGTACTCCCTCAAGTTGCTGCTATGTTACCACGGCTGGATGTACGAGGCTCGGGGCAAGGTGTCCATCGCCACCAAGCTATGGCTGGTAAGTCGCCGCCCCTCGCGCTGCTTTTCATTGATTGAAGCTACCAGTATGCCAACTAACAATGAACATATTCAATACAAAATCATTTGAGTGGTTTATTTATTGATTTCATTATACTTAAATATTTATATACACATGTGTGCGTGGGTTGACCCCTGCATAAAATGTTATTTTCTGAGACATTTGCATGAACACATGTTTTATGCCTGAAGCCCATAACGAAATGTGATGCGGGCGATCGGCTTTCAATCGAAATGAAATGTAGGGTGTTTTATGACAATTTGGTGCATAAAGAACCAATCCATGTCGCCGTGCAGCAACATGGATTCCAGTGATGTAGAATACAACACCGCCAAACTGCGACTCTGTACAGCATGTGTCAATGTCGTCAGAGCCTCGTTGCTCTTGTTGTAGGGACTGGTGAAGCTGTTCGGAGGACGACACCCCCTACTGTTCAGTTACCAGGCCTCGCTGCCCAAACTACCCGTGCCGGCCCTGCAAGGCACTATGGCGAGAGTAAGTAACACATCCACACCCCCTCCCCCACCCACCCACCCCCGGTTCAATCCACCCCCCCCCCTCCCGGGCCACCACTCGAGAAGCCATGGTGCCATGTTCATAGTAATAATGCTCTTGGCTTACCCATGGAGTTTGGCGGGTCCGTTACAGAGGTACTGACGCCGTGATAATTGTCTCTGCCGTCTATGGTTGTATCTACTTTTTAAGGTTATATCTGGTTGGAATAAGCAAGCAGCACGTTCCTAGCGTCAGTAACTACGATTTGACTCCGACAAGTATAATGCCTTAACCATAAAGGGGTTATGAATATTGCCCCAGAACAATATTGGCCATTGTAACACCATTTACTGATAATCCAAAATTAAATGTTGATAAAAAGGGCACTGTTTTATCAAAATTGTTTTTTATTTTCACAAATATATAATTAGGTTGTTATAATAAATAAATGAAGAAAATCTCAGGAGATTTAGGATAACCCGAGGTTGTTTTACCACGTGCGCCCAGTACCTGCGATCGGTGCGCCCTCTGATGACTGACGACCAGTACAAGAGAATGGAAAAACTGGTGGAGGAATTCACGCTCGGCATCGGCCCCAAGTTACAGCGTTACGTGGTGCTCAAGTCCTGGTGGGCAACCAACTACGTACGTATCACCCGCCAGCCTGGGGGGTGTGTGTCGCCTATCTCACGTACAGTGCAACCCCGCTATTAAGACCACATACGGGACTGAGCAAAAGTGGTTTCATTTCCATTTTTTAGAGGGGTGGTCTCATTAGCGAAACTTGCCCAATAACAAATGGTATTGTACATTGTTGAGCCGGCTACGGGGCTTAGTCGGCTAAAAGCGCCCATCATTTACATGGTAACCTTAGCCGACTAAGTCCCGTAAACGGATTAACTACGTTCGTGAAATCCGCCACTGAGCTCACCCCGAAAGGGGGGTTGGGGAGAGGATGTTGGACTCTGAGGTGGACACTCAAGAGGTACAAGCGGTTG
The DNA here is from genome assembly GCA_964019135.1 of Arenicola marina. NCBI lineage: Eukaryota > Metazoa > Annelida > Polychaeta > Arenicolidae > Arenicola > Arenicola marina. The sequence continues at coordinate 36,082,148 of OZ025248.1, forward strand.
CAGATAAGGGTTTTTCGACCTGGCAATACACAAGTTTTTTGTTTGTTTGTTTTTTAGACTGCAGTCGATTAGTTTTTGTATCACTTTTGCAATTGTAATTGTTGAATGGTAACCAGCAAGCCTTCCATATTAGGTATGGGATGCTAAAATAGCATCTGTTGTTTGTGTAATAACAGAACCAAGGCATAAAAATTGTGCTAGTCCGTAGAGCATGGGATATCTCCACTAGATGGCCGTAGAGCATGGCATATATCCACTGGATGGCCGTATAGCATGGCATATCTCTACTATATGGTCGTATAGCATGGCATATCTCTATTAGATAGCCATCTAGCATGGCATATCTACTAGATGGCTAGATGGCATATCTACTAGATGGCTGTATGGGATGTCATATCTCTACTATATGGCCGTATAGCATGGCATATCTCTACTAGATGGCCGTAGAGCATGGCATATCTCCATTAGATAGCCATCTAGCATGGCATATCTCTATTAGATAGCCATCTAGCATGGCATATCTACTAGATGGCTAGATGGCATATCTACTAGATGGCTGTATAGGATGTCATATCTCTACTAGATAGCCGTATATATAGCATGGCATATCTCTACTAGATGGCCGTATAGCAGGGCATATCCCTACTAGACGGCCATATATCCTGGCATATCTCTACTGAATGGCTGTATAGCATTACAAATCGCCAGTGGATGGCCTTGTAGCATTGCGTATGGCCTCGTGTGTTACAGGTGTCTGATTGGTGGGAGGAGTACGTCTACCTGAGAGGGCGGTCGCCCATCATGGTGAACTCGAACTACTACGGAGTGGTGCGTATTACATTAAGGATGCAGGGCTTATAGCCCCAAGTCAATGCCCCGAACGTTTTGTGGCCCATCTTAGGCTGCATTGGCAGAAACGTGGCATAACGACATCAATATTTCATTTTGTAAATCATCGTCGATATTGTCTGATTAAAGTTCTACGTCGCCTTCCATACCATTGGGATTCCACGAGATGACGTCAGTGACTCCTACAATTCAGTGCCTCGCGTCTTCTTCACGAATTTCAGACCGAATGTTTTTGGTCTAACCCTTCTCTCCTTTGTGGTCCACTGTTCCTAACTTTTATTGTTTTAAATCATTCTAAAAATAAACTACATGTATATACTACTATCAGACATAACTTTCATCGAGTTACATCATGTTACAAGATGTATATGTCATTGTCAATAATTGATCATGTTCTTCATCCGCATTGTATTAATTTTTTCTCATTTTCTACCTTCACATGGATGCAGCTTGTTAATGCGACAGAATAATCGAACGTTTTAAATAATGGTGAAGATGTCTGTGTAGCATATGCCCCGTGAGAGAGTAGATTGCCTACATGTGTGTGTGTTGTTGGCAGGACGCGGTGCTGAACCACCCGACCGACGTGCAAGTGGCTCGGGCCGCCAACGTCATCTTTGCCATGCTGCAGTACAGGCGCACGGTGGAGAGGGAGGAGCTGGAACCGGTCAGTCAGTCCGTCGGTCTGTCAGTCAGGCCCCTGCAACTCCATCTGTGCATCCGTGCAGCCATCTGGAGGCCAGTGCTGGCCAGTGCTGTTATGACGCACCGTCTTAAGGCATCAATGCATACCTTCTTAGGATATGGTGCCATATATGATCACCTGACGTACCGTCGTTGCGTATCTGACCACGTGACGTACCATCGTGGCATATATGATCACGTGACATGCCATCGTGCCATATGTGATCACGTGACGTTTTTTTAGGAACAAAAATAGCGATCAGTACATATTTAGCATACGCGGTTTAAGATCTTCGTAGGATTTCAAATGTTCGGATTTATCATTCATAACTGAGGTGCTGTATTACCCGCCATATTAGTACTAATATAAAATGCTATTCATTGATTCGAGGGGTGCTCCTTTTGGGAGAGATCAGCTGTCTGACGGCTCGCGGTATTGTTCCTCCAGATTCTGCTCAACAAGACAGTCCCGCTGTGCTCGTGGCAGTACGAGCGGCAGTTCAACACAACACGAATCCCAGGCGTCGAAACAGGTAACTGTTAAGTGAGAGCTTGGGAGGTTGCTCGTGGCACGGGGGAGCTATGGACGTGGACTGGATGACTGATGTGTCGTGTCAGCCAGAGAAAGGGTCCTGAGCTCAGCCTTCTACCTGTACCCGGCCGACAACCGTTAGGCTGTAATTGTATTTTAAAAGTTTCTATTATGAAAACAGAATAGTTACATCCCTTGTACATAAGCAGCGATGCCAGCACTAACTGACTGACTGTATATATGTTAGCATGTCAACCTTAGATCTGTAAGCCTTAAAAATAAATGATTACTACTCTTATTTTATTTAAATGAATGAATACATGACAATCATATATCATTTAGAAAAAGGGTAAGGCTGAAGGTCAGATATTTAAATATATCTTCGTTTACATAGTCAGATATCTTGGTATAAGTGATTGCTTATTGAATGGTAGCTGTTTGTACATGTCTTTACATTGTTTCCTCTACACACCCCCCCCCCCCCCCCCCCCAGACACGCTGGTTCACCTGCAGGACACTCGACACATCGTCGTGTACCACAAGGGACGGTACTTCAAGGTCTACATCCACTACAAGGGCAAGCTGCTCTCCCCGAGTCAGCTCGAAATGTGAGCCAGTCACCCACTCCGCATCCTTTCTTATATCGTTAGCCATTGGGTATCTGGAGATAAATGGGTAAATTTGTACTTTGTTAGAGCCAAAGAAATTACTCTTTGCTGTATATCGTAATAGTGACTCTACAACTGCTGTAGATACGATATTATGATAATGTTTCCACCACACATGATTCTGGTCAGTTTATCGGCCTGTTTTAGGTCGCTACTTGCCCTATAGCTATTCGACCGGAATATGGCTGGTTGGCGGGTATTATTTCGTTGCGGGTGTGTTTGGCAGCATGCTGCAGCGTATCGTGGACGACACGACGACCCCGGCCCCGGGGGAGGAGCACTTGGCCGCCCTGACCGCCGCAGACAGGATTCCCTGGGCCAAGGCCAGGAAGGAATACTTCGCCAAGGGAATAAACAGGTCCTCGCTGGACGCCATCGAGAAGGTGAGACAGACACCCATACATTGACCTTTGGGATGCGAAAAGGTGACACTGATGATGTGTCCGTAACCATGGTGACTGTATGAGACGCGCCACAAAATCCTTACATTATTATTATTATTAGGCTAGGGATCACTTACAGTATAGATATCGGTTTAACTCTAGTGTGCGATGTCGTTAGAGGGAATACTCCTATTGAAGTTCAATATGAACGGTTCGTCGTCATGACTACAGTAACCGGTGCCATCAACAGTTTAAAAGGTTCATTGACAAATTCGCCGCGAAAAGAAGTTTTGTGCACCTAATGTATCGATGAGTCCTCTACGTTTCTTATCAAGCGCCTTGTGGTATAGTTTTGGGTAATATTAATTTTGGGTAATATTGTGGATAATTAAATATGGTCCATTGCTTTGTATCGTATTGGATATACTTCTGACCTCTGATATGCCTGATCTGTATGGCAAGTAATACCGGTTTATTTGCTGCTCTCCTCAGTCGGCCTTCGTTGTGATACTGGATGAAGACCCTCAGGAGTTTGACAGGGTGAGTGTGTCTCCATGGAAACCGCGCTTCCTCTGGTGTGGTAAACGCGGCAGATGCCCCCATGGAAATCAATCTGCTTTTGGTTAACATGTCCCCATGGAAACCAATCTGCTTTTGGTTAACATGTCCCCATGGAAACCAGCTACCAGGTGCCAAGATACCCACGACGAGTAGTATCCTTATGTCTGTGTGGTAGTATCTGTCTGGCAAACCGGCTGCGAGTCTTCAGTGATTAATATCGACTTGTCCGTCATGCCCGTCATTGACTCGTATTAAGTGGGCATAATCGTCTAGCAGTTGTAGGCTTGTGTCGTGGCTTGTAACTTGTGGGAAGATATATCAAGCTGTACTAGATAATTGACTGTGATGTGTCGTTGGTTTCGCGAATGGATACAGGCATTGTACACCAGACTGCCCCCCCCCCCCCGCCCATCTCCACCCCCCACCTCACGCCGTGGTCTCGTACTAGCGTACTCGACTGCAGACCAACTGGTTGCGGGTTCAAACCCCACGTGTACCCCAGATACCGCTTTATCCTCTCTTCCGGTCCCAGGGGCTCCTTGACGGCCCACTGTACCCTTAGTGTACCCAAACGTGGCCTAAAGCGCCCCCTCCGCTCCCTGTCCACAGGCTGATCCCTCCAAGCTGGATGCCTTCGGCCGGTCCATGCTGCACGGCAAGGGCCACGACCGCTGGTTTGACAAGAGCTTCTGCCTCGTGGTCTGCTCCAACGGCAGGGTACGTATACCATCCACTTACCATGCGTCTTGATGGCGCATTGACGCTGTACATACACAGAAGCGTTCCGGGCTTGCCCAGGACAGCCCAAAGCTTAGTAAATATCATAGGCTGTATTTGTTTTGCGTTCGAAGCTGAGGACTATTTAAGTGATTGACGCGCGTCCGAAGCTGAGTGTGACGCGAATACTTAAGTGACCCCGTGTCCTGGCCATGTTAAATCTGCGGCCAGTGTTAACAGTGCTTCAAGCTTGAACAGCCGCCGTTGCTTGTTTCAGATCGGCTTCAATGGAGAACACTCGTGGTATGTACTTCATGGTCTCCTCTATCTTACCCCCGTATCGTACGTAATGTATCTGTAATGTTAAGTATTATATTATATAACATTTCTACCACCTCATCTAGTTTGTAATTTCAAAGTGTATATATACATATATGTAAGCTTATGCCTGCTCTTCTTTATAATTTGTGATAAACGTGTATTTCTGATCTATGGATATATTTGTGATAAGTGGAAGTGATGTTTATGTGTATAGCTATAACTGATGATTTATGCTGGAGCCTCATATTTCACCCTATGTGAGGCTATTTTTATGGGCGAATGTTTACCAATTTCCTTGATAGATTCTATGAAGCCATCGACAATATATCTTATGTTTTGGTCTACGTGTGTAGTCACTTATTGTTATTATAGCAATTTTCTGCTGCATCTGAACTTCTGCAAGGTGCGGTCCATATCTATGCAGGGCGATCGCATTTTATGCTGGCATAGATTTAAATCTGTAGACATGTTTGTTCTTGTACTATGGTAAGGAGGCCACAAGACGGTCAGATTTACTGATGGTTTGGACGGTTGCCCTGCCGCGGGCTATCAAATCATATTATTTAAATATTGTCTTCGATCTACGTGGTCCCAGTGTCAATGTATCACCATGTCATGTTGTCCCGACTTTATTTAACACGTGATCCCCTCTTTTATATACCGTTGCCACGTGGTCTGATGTTGATATAACGCTGCCACGTGATCCGGGGTTTATATAACGCTGCCACGTGGTCCAGGGTTTATATAGAGCCGTGTCATGTGGTTCGGGGTATATATAACGCTGCCCCATGGCCCGGGGTTTATATAACGCCGCCACGTGGTCCGGTGCTGATACAACGCTGCCACATGGTCCAAGGCTTGTATAACGCTGCCACGTGGTCCGGGGTTTATAGTACGCTGCCACGTGGTCCAGGGTTTATTTCGAGCCGTGTCATGTGGTTCGGGGTTTATATAACGCTGCCTCATGTTCCGGGGTTTATAAAACACCGCCACGTGGTCCGGTGCTGATACAACGCTGCCACGTGGTCCGGGGTTTATATAACGCTGCCACATGGTCCGGAGTTTATATAACGCTGCCACGTGGTCCGGGGTTTATATAACGCTGCCACATGGTCCAATGCTTGTGTAACGCTGCCACGTTGTCCGGGGTTTATATAACGCTGCCACGTGGTCCAGGGTTTATATAGAGCCGTGTCACATGGTCCGGGGTTTATATGACGCTGCCACGTGGTCCAGGGTTTATATAACGCTGCCACGTGGTCCGTGGTTTATATAACGCTGCCACATGGTCCAAGGTTTATATAACACTGCCACGTGGTCCGGGGTTTATATAACGCTACCACGTGGTCCAGGGTTTATATAGAGCCGTGTCACATGGTCCGTTTTTTTTTATAACGCTGCCACGTGGTCCATAGTTTATATAACGCTGCCACGTGGTCTGGGGTTATATAACGCTGCCACCTGGTCTGGGGTTTATATAACGCTGCTACGTAGTCCGCGGTTTATATAGATCAGTGCCACGTGTACCGGGGATGATATAGAGCCGTGTCACGTGGTTGGGGTTTATATAACGCGGCCGCGTGGTCCAGGACTTATATAGAGCCGTCCCACGTGATCTGCGATTTCAGATAACGCTGCCCTGTTCTGAGGTCCCTCTATAACCTCACACCCCGTCACCAGTGAGAATGCTTGGCGCGGTCCATGGTTCAAGACATAACTTTAAACAGCGTGTGGGCGGCCTGTTACCTTTCAGGGCTGACGCACCCATCAGCGCACATCTGTGGGAGGACACTCTGTACAAGGATATGTTTGAACTGGGGTAGGCAGCTAGGGAGGCAGGGCGACAGATCGACGCCAGCCCGCCGCCCACTTCGCAGCTAGCCACTCTCCGCTCTGTACAACTCATGTTGTTCCTTCTGCCGATACCGCTGACTGCCCGTAGCCGTGTTAGTAGTCTGGTTAAATTATCCGCGGCCTATTAACTCGAAATTATTGTGCTGCTTCAAAGTAGCGTTATTATTCTTGCAAAAACAACAATTCCTGTAGCTGCTCCAAAATTTAGATATTGTGATGATTGTGGTATTTGGTATGGTATTACAAACATGGCCGGAGGTAAGGTTAGCGGTGTCACTCACACACATACAGCTCGATGAATCCAGGCTGAAATCTCTCGCACATAGACTTCTCCAGATCCCACCTCATACGAAAGTTACCGGATTATGGCTAAAAATCACTTTTCACCCCTTAGGGTGTCATGTGCCTAGCGCTGTCATTCTGGATTCAACGAGCGCTTTTTTTCTCTTTCATATATTTATTCGGAAAAGATTTGTGCTTTAGTTGGTCGCCCATGACGACTGGTGATGTCAGTGTTGTCACCTAGATGTTGTGCATCTTATCAGTAGATAACGCTTTGTAAGTCTTAGCCCACTTGCTGCTGCCGCCGCGTGTTCACATGTCTGCACGTGTTACATATGTACAGATATACAATCAAACCTCCTTAAAGCGACCGCTCAGAGGATTATATACAGTCAGACCTCCTTATAGCGACCTCTCAGAGGATTATGTACAGTCAGACCTCCTTATAGCGACCGCTCAGAGGATTATAGACAGTCAGACCTCCTTATAGCGACCGCTCAGAGGATTATATACAGTCAGACCTCCTTATAGCGACCGCTCAGAGGATTATATACAGTCAGACCTCCTTTTAGCGACCGCTCAGAAGATAACATGCAGTCAGACCTCTTTTTAGCGACCGCTCAGAAGATTACATGCAGTCCGATCTCCTTATAGCGACCGCACAAAGGATTATATATAGTCAGACCTCCTTATAGCGATCACTCAGAGGATTATATACTATCAGACCATTTTATAGCGACCGCTCAGGGGAGGAGATACAGTCAGACCTTATAGCGACCGCCCAGGGGATTATATACACTAAGACCTCCTTATAGCGACCGCTCAGGGAGTGTTACGGTCAGACCTCTTTATACCGACCGCTCAATGGATTATATACTGTCAGATATCCTTATACAAGTAGCCCTCCTTAAAGCGACCACTCAGGTTACTATACACAGTCAGACCTCCTTATAGCGACCTCTTAGGGATTTATAGACGATCAGACCTCCATATAGCGATCACTCAGGGGACTATATACAGTCAAGACCTTCTTATAGCGACCGCTCAGGTGACTATACAGATTCAGACCTCCTTATAGCGACCGCTCAGGGTATTCAGTCAGACCTCCTTATAGCGACCGCTTAGCGGGCGATATAGTCAGACCTCCTTATAGCGACCGCTCATGAAAGTATGTACAGTCAGACCTCCTTATAGCGACCGCTCATGGAAGTATATACAGTCAGACCTCCTTATAGCGACCGCTCAAAGGATTATATACACTCAGACTGTATAGCAATCGCTCAGGGGAGTATATGCACTTAGACCTTATAGCGACCGCTCAGGAGATGGTATACTGTCAGACCTATATCAACCGCTTATGGGACGATATACAGCCCAGAAAGTTAAACAATTGATAGTTGAATACCAATTTTCGCTAGAGCAGGTTTGATTGTTCTTTATCCGTGTCCTCGTTTCTGTTTCTCCACTTTGATGTCTTACGTGTCAGTCAGTGTCTTCCAACGCATAACCTAATTGTGCATACTCGTTATAATTTACTCTAGATGCATGGGTATACATGTAAATAGAAAATCTGGGTTTTAACTTAACAAATTGGCCGAGGTGTTGGGACACATATTCTGGGGACCCTTTTGACCGGTGTGGATGTTGGGTTGCGATCACAATCTTCATGGGTTGGTTCTGTAGCCTTCGGTGGGAGATTACATCAACTTATCAGATCCCTGTGGCGTTTAGTATTGAACCGACTCATTTCTTGGCAGCGATGTAACACATGATTGTAATAGTGTAGGAAGGGGAGCATGAGAAAGGCGGGGGTTGGGTCTGGTACCCCAGAGCCGCGTTCAGATAAGCCAGCTTGCACAGCTTCTTCATACCACGTGATCACGTGACGTAACATCACGTGATCATGTATGACGTGTGACATCACGTGATCATGTATGACGTGTGACATCACGTGATCATATATGACGTATGACATCACATGATCATGTGGCTTCGGATGTCACCTGCACCAGCGAGCTTGCCTATATTATCTCCTCTTGACCAGTAAGATAGCGAAACCAATTCGCAAGACACGAGTGCTATAAGTTCTTTGCATGGCTCGCTGTCAACTTTCGACTTCACGCAACGGATGATTCCTTGTTTACAGACGCTGCTTTTAGGATTGCTCTTCCAGATGCCCCCTTCCCTCCCCCTGTTTCCCCGCCTCTCGCAGGTCTCCCGCTGCTTACCCTCAAAGACCGCCCTTCTTTCTGAGAGCGGGGCTCACGAGTCGCCCTGACGTCACCGTGACGTTTGTTGTGGCTGTCATTCCTGACTTGCATCATTATAATGATTTACACCGATATTGTCGAATGATTATATTTTTCGTGTCATTAACTGTCGGTTCGTTCTTTTTTTTCCTTTCTTCTCCCCGCGCCCCATCGTCCGACCCTGTGTTTCGTGTCCCACTAAACTCTTCTGCTCTTTTCCTTATTTCGTTTTTGTACCCGTTTCGTTTTGTCCGTTTTTTTTTACTACCGTATTTCATCTCGTGCTTCTGTTTAAAAAAATCTCTTTATGCCTTTCACCGTTCCACGTCGTGTTTTTCCTGAATCTCCATACACCCACCCACTTCCTCCCCGTCTCCACCTCTCCCTTCCCCCACCTATCTCTCTATCTCTCGTGGGCTGTTATACCCGCTATAACGTGTTCCACACCGACCAACCCTCATCTACTCCTACCCACCAACCCACCCACCCACCCACCCTTTGGTTTGTGTATCGGTCTGTCTGTGTGTCCTCGCCGCTGACGCATGCGCCGTAGGGCTGACGCACCGATCATGGGACATCTCTGGGAGTGCGCCATGGCTGATGAACACCACATGGGGTAACTGCCGCCACCGACCACCCCGCCCCCGCCCCACCCCGCCCCACCCCGCCTCGTCCCTTCTCCTCCAACCTGCAAGAGAACAAAACTCCTATCCAGTTATCAGCCTGTTTCTCCCTGACTTTCACGCCATCATAGCTTCTATGTCGTAGGCACATTTACATATTTGGCTAGTATATATGTGGTTATTTAGATTCCGCCACTGCTGTGTTTTTGATGTGTTCTCTTAAGTAGTAGTCATTTAAGCATTATTTGCCTTTTTTTAAAGTCTTTGCTTACTTACTATTTTGCAGTCTTATGACGTTGATTTTTAGCATGTACATGTATCTATCTTTGTACGGCATTACGTTTTAATATAAATTTATTTGACAATCAAATTTTGTGTAAATATTATATTTCATGTAAACGATAGAGGAGGTTACCCATGGGTTAGGTAATATGATCTAGTCATGTAAACTATTGTGATAGAGGAGGTTACCCATGGGTTAGGTAATATGATCTAGTCATGTAAATTGTTGTCATAGAGGAGGTTACCCATGGGTTAGGTAATATGATCTAGTCATGTAAACTATTGTGATAGAGGAGGTTACCCATGGGTTAGGTAATATGATCTATTCAAGTAAACTAGTTTTGTAGAGGAGGTTACCCATGGGTTTAGTAATATTATCTATCCATGGAAACTAATCGCTTTTGTAGTGTTTAGCAATGGCATTGAGGTCCACTTCCACTAATATTACATGTGGTGCATTTACATAAAAAAAGGATATATCTTTGGTGATGGGCTATAACGATAATTCTTCACTAAAAAATGTGGTAAATGTTAGATCTATATTAATAATAAATAATGTAACTTATGTCTTCAAACGAAAGTCATGCAGAGTATCATCTCGATTCCGTTTGAACCAGTTTATAAGATGAAATACTTTTAATTCCTAGATCTGTGTGCCATAACTTTATCATATGTGTAATGTTGTAAAGGTAATTCATGGAATATTTTCCTATAAGCGATGAACTTCTAGATGATGGGTTAATGCCTATATAACATACTGCGGGAGGCAGTCCGTTGGAGCAGACCACTATCTGTATCACGTATTGAACTGACTCGATTTCAGATACCGCGAAGACGGACACGTGAAGGGTGAGCCTGAGTTTGCACCCCCCAACCCCATCCGACTCCAGTGGGAGATCCCGCAGCAGGTAAACCCCCAGCCAACCCCGCCGCCGCGTCGCCATGGTTACATTTATGTTCGTTTTGGTCATGGAATGTTGCCCACGTGTTCTTCGTAAGATGAAGAAACATCTCGAAGACTTACATAGGTATTTGCCTCCAATCAAAAAAACTCTGCGTTGTATGCTTAAATGAAAGATTAGCATTGGCCGTAGATAGAACTGTAAACTTTTCTTCAAATGTAATGGTAAATATGGCCGCGAAAATACATTTACCTTCACTGTTGATCGCGAATTCGAAGCTATCTGTAATGACGTCATAGATTTATTATGTAATTCATTGACTTTAAAAAGTTTTAGCGATGTAGTGCAGACCCAAAGAAATGTTATAATGACGGCAACATGTTATCCTTATATCACACAGTGCCAGGAGGTGATAGATAACAGCCTGGCGGTGGCCCGTGACCTGCTCAATGACGTCGATCTCTACCTCATGATGCACGACGCCTTCGGCAAGGGACTGATGAAGAAGTGCAAGATGAGTCCCGACGCCTTCATCCAGATGGCGCTGCAGCTGGCCTACTACCGGGTGAGCAGAACACCACGTGACAGTCACCTGGGCCTGACCCGCGTCCCCGCAAAGCATATAATAATATGCATAACCTGCTAAAACTTTGTCAGTGTATGCTGATACGTGGAAGGAAATATGTATCTCTTTTGGTGTATAGAAATTTAATAATGGTTGCTATGTCATTAGTACGTTATTTTTTATATTTGTCCACATGATATTTAAGTACGATCTCGCCTTGTCCGCATAATATTTTAACCACAATCTCGCCTTGTCCACAACATTTTCTGACCAGCTATGTGTATCATTGTCGCCCGCAGGACGCCGGCAAGTTCTGCCTGACCTACGAGGCCTCTATGACGCGACTGTTCCGCGAGGGGAGGACAGAGACGGTGCGCTCTTGCACGGTGGAGTCCTGCGCCTTCGTCAAGGCTATGGAGGACAGGAGTAAGACGGTGAGTCCCTGCACAACTAGACCTGCACCTGATATATTGTGGTCAAACTGGAGGACCTTCGTCTAGGGTATGGAGGACAGGAGTAAGACGGTGAGTCCCTGCACAACTAGACCTGGACCTGATATATTGTGGTCAAACTGGAGGGCCTTCGTCAAGGGTATGGAGGACAGGAGTAAGACGGTGAGTCCCTGCACAACTAGACCTGCACCTGATATCTTGTGGTCAAACTGGAGGGCCTTCGTCAAGGGTATGGAGGACAGGAGTAAGACGGTGAGTCCCTGCACAACTAGACCTGGACCTGATATATTGTGGTCAAACTGGAGGGCCTTCGTCAAGGGTATGGAGGACAGGAGTAAGACGGTGAGTCCCTGCACAACTAGACCTGCACCTGATATCTTGTGGTCAAACTGGAGGGCCTTCGTCAAGGGTATGGAGGACAGGAGTAAGACGGTGAGTCCCTGCACAACTAGACCTGCACCTGATATATTGTGGTCAAACTGGAGGACCTTCGTCAAGGCTATGGAGGACAGGAGTAAGACGGTGAGTCCCTGCACAACTAGACCTGCACCTGATATATTGTAGTCAAACTGGAGGGCCTTCGTCAAGGCTATGGAGGACAGGAGTAAGACGGTGAGTCCCTGCACAACTAGACCTGGACCTGATATATTGTGGTCAAACCGGAGGGCCTTCGTCAAGGCTATGGAGGACAGGAGTAAGACGGTGAGTCCCTGCACAACTAGACCTGCACCTGATATATTGTGGTCAAACTGGAGGGCCTTCGTCAAGGCTATGGAGGACAGGAGTAAGACGGTGAGTCCCTGAACAACTCGACCTGGACCGGATATATTGTGGTCAAACTGGAGGGCCTTCGTCAAGGCCATGGAGGACTGGAGTAAGACGGTGAGTCCCTGCACAACTAGACCTGAACCGGATATATTGTGGTCAAACTGGAGGGCCTTCGTCAAGGCTATGGAGGACAGGAGTAAGACGGTGAGTCCCTGCACAACTCGACCTGGACTTGATATATTGTGGTCAAACTGGAGGGCCTTCGTCAAGGCTATGGAGGACAGGAGTAAGACGGTGAGTCCCTGCACAACTAGACCTGGACCTGATATATTGTGGTCAAACTGGAGGGCCTTCGTCAAGGCTATGGAGGACAGGAGTAAGACGGTGAGTCCCTGCACAACTAGACCTGGACCGGATATATTGTGGTCAAACTGGAGGGCCTTCGTCAAGGCTATGGAGGACAGGAGTAAGACGGTGAGTCCCTGCACAACTAGACCTAGACCGAATATATTGTGGTCAAACTGGAGGGCCTTCGTCAAGGCTATGGAGGACAGGAGTAAGACAGTGAGTCCCTGCACAACTAGACCTGGACCGGATATATTGTGGTCAAACTGGAGGGCCTTCGTCAAGGCTATGGAGGACAGGAGTAAGACGGTGAGTCCCTGCACAACTAGACCTGGACCGGATATATTGTGGTCAAACTGGAGGGCCTTCGTCAAGGCTATGGAGGACAGGAGTAAGACGGTGAGTCCCTGCACAACTAGACCTGGACCGGATATATTGTGGTCAAACTGGAGGGTCTTCGTCAAGGCTATGTAGGACAGGAGTAAGACGGTGAGTCCCTGCACAACTAGACCTGGACCTGATATATTGTGGTCAAACTGAAGGGCCTTCGTCAAGGCTATGGAGGACAGGAGTAAGACGGTGAGTTCCTGCACAACTAGACCTGGACCGGATATATTGTGGTCAAACTGGAGGGCCTTCGTCAAGGCTATGGAGGACAGGAGTAAGACGGTGAGTCCCTGAACAACTCGACCTGGACCTGATATATTGTGGTCAAACTGGAGGGCCTTCGTCAAGGCTATGGAGGACAGGGGTAAGACGGTGAGTCCCTGCACAACTAGACCTGGACCTGATATATTGTGGTCAAACTGGAGGGCCTTCGTCAAGGCTATGGAGGACAGGAGTAAGACGGTGAGTCCCTGCACAACTAGACCTGGACCGGATATATTGTGGTCAAACTGGAGGGCCTTCGTCAAGGCTATGGAGGACAGGAGTAAGACGGTGAGTCCCTGCACAACTAGACCTGGACCGGATATATTGTGGTCAAACTGGAGGGCCTTCGTCAAGGCTATGGAGGACAGGAGTAAGACGGTGAGTCCCTGCACAACTAGACCTGGACCGGATATATTGTGGTCAAACTGGAGGGCCTTCGTCAAGGCTATGGAGGACAGGAGTAAGACGGTGAGTCCCTGCACAACTAGACCTGGACCGGATATATTGTGGTCAAACTGGAGGGTCTTCGTCAAGGCTATGGAGGACAGAAGTAAGACGGTGAGTCCCTGCACAACTAGACCTGCACCTGATATATTGTGGTCAAACTGGAGGGCCTTCGTCAAGGCTATGGAGGACAGGAGTAAGACGGTGAGTCCCTGCACAACTAGACCTGGACCGGATATATTGTGGTCAAACTGGAGGGCCTTCGTCAAGGCTATGGAGGACAGGAGTAAGACGGTGAGTCCCTGCACAACTAGACCTGGACCGGATATATTGTGGTCAAACTGGAGGGCCTTCGTCAAGGCTATGGAGGACAGGAGTAAGACGGTGAGTCCCTGCACAACTAGACCTGGACCGGATATATTGTGGTCAAACTGGAGGGTCTTCGTCAAGGCTATGGAGGACAGGAGTAAGACGGTGAGTCCCTGCACAACTAGACCTGGACCTGATATATTGTGGTCAAACTGGAGGGCCTTCGTCAAGGCTATGGAGGACAGGAGTAAGACGGTGAGTCCCTGCACAACTAGACCTGCACCTGATATATTGTGGTCAAACTGGAGGGACTTCGTCAAGGCTATGGAGGACAGGAGTAAGACGGTGAGTCCCTGCACAACTAGACCTGGACCGGATATATTGTGGTCAAACTGGAGGGTCTTCGTCAAGGCTATGGAGGACAGGAGTAAGACGGTGAGTCCCTGCACAACTAGACGTGGACCTGATATATTGTGGTCAAACTGGAGGGCCTTCGTCAAGGCTATGGAGGACAGGAGTAAGACGGTGAGTCCCTGCACAACTAGACCTGGACCGGATATATTGTGGTCAAACTGGAGGGTCTTCGTCAAGGCTATGGAGGACAGGAGTAAGACGGTGAGTCCCTGCACAACTAGACCTGGACCTGATATATTGTGGTCAAACTGGAGGGCCTTCGTCAAGGCTATGGAGGACAGGAGTAAGACGGTGAGTCCCTGCACAACTAGACCTGGACCTGATATATTGTGGTCAAACTAGAGGGCCTTCGTCAAGGCTATGGAGGACAGGAGTAAGACGGTGAGTCCCTGCACAACTAGACCTGGACCGGATATATTGTGGTCAAACTGGAGGGCCTTCGTCAAGGCTATGGAGGACAGGAGTAAGACGGTGAGTCCCTGCACAACTAGACCTGGACCGGATATATTGTGGTCAAACTGGAGGGCCTTCGTCAAGGCTATGGAGGACAGGAGTAAGACGGTGAGTCCCTGCACAATTACACCTGGACCGGATATATTGTGGTCAAACTGGAGGGTCTTCGTCAAGGCTATGGAGGACAGGAGTAAGACGGTGAGTCCCTGCACAACTAGACCTGGACCTGATATATTGTGGTCAAACTGGAGGGCCTTCGTCAAGGCTATGGAGGACAGGAGTAAGACGGTGAGTCCCTGCACAACTAGACCTGGACCTGATATATTGTGGTCAAACTGGAGGGCCTTCGTCAAGGCTATGGAGGACAGGAGTAAGACGGTGAGTCCCTGCACAACTAGACCTGGACCTAATATATTGTGGTCAAACTGGAGGGACTTCGTCAAGGCTATGGAGGACAGGAGTAAGACGGTGAGTCCCTGCACAACTAGACCTAGACCGGATATATTGTGGTCAAACTGGAGGGCCTTCGTCAAGGCTATGGAAGACAGGAGTAAGACGGTGAGTCCCTGCACAACTAGACCTGGACCGGATATATTGTGGTCAAACTGGAGGGCCTTCGTCAAGGCTATGGAGGACAGGAGTAAGACGGTGAGTCTTTGGCCTTTGACGGTGTTTTCATCTCTGGTCTATTACACTGTCACCGTGTCACTGCATGAGCTTCAGGCTCGGGATTCAGGTGTTTCATATTATATACATTTATATCTATTCATCTAATTGGCCCGGGATATTCCTTGGTCTGGTCTTATTTCCATGGTCCAATTCAGCCCCTATGTGCACTGAAATAGGTGGCCTACAGCACCAATCATTGACTTATTGATATATTGATTCTTTGATATATTGATTCTTTGATATATTTATTCTTTGATATGTTGATTCTTTGATATATTGATTCTTTGATATATTGATGGATTTTTTGATATATTGATTCTTTGCTATATTGATGGATTGTTTGATATATTGATTCTTTGATATATTGATGGATTGTTCGATACATTGATTCTTTGATATATTGATGGATTGTTTGATATATTGATTGTTTGTTTGATTTATTCAGAACGCTGAGCGGATCTCACTGTTGCAAGCGGCCTCGGACGCCCACCAGGATGGCTACAGGCGAGCCATGACCGGCAGCGGCATCGACAGACACCTCTTCTGTCTCTACGTCGTCTCCAAGTACCTGGGCATCGAGTCGCCCTTCCTGAAGGAGGTGCTCAGCGAGCCCTGGCGACTCTCCACCAGCCAGGTACCCAAGCCCTCGGCTGCCATGGTCATCTGCAAAACAAATGACCTGACACGCCAGCCTTTCTGTTTTGCTTTGGAATGTAATGTTATTCATAATCTATATATATGTGTGTGTGTGTGCTGAGAAAAAGTAGGCTTATGTTTGTTACTGTTATTAATATATACAAAATAGAAAATTTTATATTTGTCGCAAAAGTAATTTCTTTTTATTTTGGGTATCATTTATTACTTTATTATTCCTTCATCATTGTGTTAATTGTGTAAGATTGATAATGATGTTGTCATTATAGCATCTCCGTGCGAGAAGTGAGTGGCTTTGTAACGATCTCAGTGGAACATAGTGCATAGTATCTGAGCGTTGAGGCCTCCTTAAATTGTAACCCACAACCAGCCCCATCGTATCTTGTAGACTCCCCATCAACAGACCGAGAAGCTGGACTTAGCCAAGAACCCGGATCTGATCTCGGCCGGAGGTGGCTTTGGCCCGGTAAGTCATTAATCTTGAGGTCCAGGGACTGGGACCCGCCGTGTCGCCCAGGCGGCAGCAGACCAGCAGACAGCGGATTGCTCTCTAGATCCGCATTAAGGAATGAGACGACAGCGAAATATTTTGAAATTGGAAGCGTAAATTAATGTTATAATTTAATTAATTAATCTTAACGTTTAATGTCGGTGATTATTTTTGTTTCGGGCACGCCTTGTGCTGAGGCTTTTATGTTCATTGCTGGCTTTGGTTATTAGTCGCGTGACGTTTATTGTTACGGTGTTTGCATTCTCTCCCGCTAGGTGGCGGACGACGGCTACGGCGTCTCGTACATCATCGCTGGCGAAAATGTCCTCTTCTTCCACATCTCCTGCAAAAGGAACTGCAACGAGACGGTGAGACCGCGTGGTGTATGGGCCTTGATGTGATGGATTATGGGCCCTGAAGTAATGCATTTTGGGCCTTGATGTGATGGATTATGGGCCCTGAAGTAATGGATTATGGGCTCTAGTAATGGATTATGGGCCCTGTAGTAATGCATTTTGGGCCCTGTATTGATGGATTATGGGCCCTGTAGTGGTGGATTATGGGCCCTGAAGTAATGCATTATGGACTCTGTAGTAATGGATTATGGGCCATGTAGTAATGGATTCTGGGCGGTATAGTGATGGATTCTGGGCGGTATAGTGATGGATTCTGGGCCCTGTAGTGATGAATTATGGGCCCTGTAGTGATAGATTATGGGCCCTGTAGTGATAGATTATATGCCCTGTAGTGATGGGTGATGGGCCCTGTAGCGATGAATTATGGGCCCTGTTGTGATGGATTATGGGCCCAGTAGTGATGGATTATGGGCCCTGTAGTGATGGATTATGGGCCCTTCTAGTGATGGATTATGGGCCCTGTAGTGATGGATTCTGAGCCCGTTAGTGATGGATTCTGAGCCCGTTAGTGATGGATTATTGGCCCTGTAGTGATGGAATATGGGCCCTGTAGTGATGGAATATGGGCCCTGTAGTGATGGATTATGGGCCCTGTAGTGATAGATTCTGAGCCCTGTAGAGATGGATTCTGAGCCCTGTAGAGATGGATTATGGGCCCTTCTAGTGATGGATTATGGGCCCTGTAGTGATGGATTATGGGCCCTTCTAGTGATGGATTCTGAGCCCGTTAGTGATGGATTCTGAGCCCGTTAGTGATGGATTCTTGGCCCTGTAGTGATGGAATATGGGCCCTGTAGTGATGGAATATGGGCCCTGTAGTGATGGATTATGGGCCCTGTAGTGATAGATTCTGAGCCCTGTAGAGATGGATTCTGAGCCCTGTAGAGATGGATTATGGGCCCTGTAGTGATGGATTATGGGCCCTGTAGTGATGGATTATGGGCCCTGTAGTGATAGATTCTGAGCCATGTAGAGATGGATTATAGGCCCTGTGTTTATGTTTATGTCTGTCGTTACACCCGTCCCCCTCCCCTGCCAGGACTCCCATCGCTTTGGCCGCGGCATCACCAAGGCCCTGGACGACCTGCGACAGCTGTTCACCTCGTCCTAGCAGACCACGTGACCGGGGCTGGCGACTCCAGGGTAAGGGTGGCACCACCCCTTCCCACGATGCAGCGCGCGGTTTTGGAGTGGGTCGAGTCAGTGAGTCGCGCCGTGGTGAAAAACACCCAAGCGGTATCAGCTCCCGCGCTGTTCACGCTTGCTGAGTGACCACGCGCCACTCCGATCATGCTGTGTGAAACATGCGGGAGGAAAACTAACGGAAACAAGCGCAAGTTACTCACTTGAGACCTGACAAGTCCCTCCCGTTTCATACTCTGTCTAAGCCTCGTCGTGATGAGGTCTGAAGCTAAATCGTCCATCGCTATAAACTGTCGTAACCCGTTCTCAGGATGGACACGGGCGACTCGATCACGTGGGTCGCCGGCCCGTCACGTGACAACTTTGTTGAATTGCGTTATATTCATGTTAATTGTTTTATTTTTAAGGCCAAGCGAACTAGCAAGCAAGCAATGCAATAAAAAACACAACGTTCGTGTTTGTTAATACTTAAGATGTGATATCCGTTTGTACTCAAAGGGTCGCTGAGATAGTGAGACTCTCGCGCAATGTACTGTCGTTGTGTTCTCGCCATCGGGGCCGGGCAATGATTCGGAACGTTACCATGGCAACACTAACTACCCAGAACTGAAGTTGTAACGTTTTGGTCGAAGCCTATTGAATTTGAAAATGTATAATACATCAAATTAAATTATAATGCGCTTTTGGGGACCACCAGGGGGTTGATTTTTAGGGTCGTTTCCATGACAACCACTTTGAATAGGACCACGATTGGGGTCATTGCTATGACGACGAAGTCAACCCGGACGCGGGGGATGATGACATGAGCTGGTGTCGGTGGTCCAGAGCGTGTTGCTTTGAGAGAGTTTTCCATACGTGGAACTGATTAACATTAATACCTTTTTTGGAGTTTACAACGTGTGTTCTTTGAAAGTTGCGTGTGTTACGAACATAGAGTGTTCAGCTGTTAGTAAGTACGACGTTTGTGGTTGGTTTGTTTGTAGTTAAACATATAGCGTGGGACTGATTGATCTAAATACCTGGTTGACCCCCGGGACCCATGCGTGGCCCCCCGGGGGAGCAAGAACCATGGGATAGAAAAATAGTGTTAGGGATAACAGCGTCTTCGTTAATCTTCCCAATTAAATATTATTGTCACAACGAGTTTTACCGCCTTTGAATGCTCAGTGTTTCGGGAAAAGTCCACCACAGAACTGGATCTGAGGGTTTTCTTATGTTTTTTTTTCATTGTGAAATTTAGGTGTTATTAACTTGTATCAGATCATATGGAATCTATCAACCAGTAGAAATATGGGTGAAATGAACGAAGTCCTGTTTTATCCTTGTATTGCGTGAAATCACTGAAGATTTATTTATCTTGTCCAGGGTGT
Organism: Arenicola marina; assembly: GCA_964019135.1. Taxonomy (NCBI): domain Eukaryota; kingdom Metazoa; phylum Annelida; class Polychaeta; family Arenicolidae; genus Arenicola; species Arenicola marina. The sequence goes on from OZ025248.1 coordinate 36,102,198, forward strand.
CTATTTTAGCTTTAATGGTTGTCTTTCGTGCAAAGAAACAGCGGTACTTGAAGTAGTATCCAAGTCTACTAATCAGATTCCATGATATTTTTTTTAACTTTGTGAATTCCTGTAGAATCGGCGGCAATCTTACTATGAAACGTTCTTTCGCTTTTAAAGTGTTTTTTTAAAGTATTACGTATATTGCCTTTAATATTCTTTTATCGCAGTTCCTCGCCATATTAGCAAAACAATTTATGATCTTATATATATAAATATATACATGAATATATGTATGAAAAAAAGACGCCCCTTAAATAGTAGTCATATCGGATTCACATTCTGCAACTATCGCCACTTTTTACGTTTTTCGTTGCCTTCTAGTAAAACGGCAAATGCGTAGGTGTGATAATCATTGCTTTGAGTTCACTGTGGCACAATCTCGTTGTAATTTGTATGACGCCCAGATATTTTATTTAATTTCACTCGCACGCCCTATATGTTCTGTAAGTTATAAATTATTGCCTATATGTTACAGAAATGGCTGGATATCTATGTGGGACCTGCCTGACCGTGTCAACGGCCCCAACTTGACTAGAGCAATATCCCTTGATAAATATGTGCGATGTGAGAGATGCATCAGCGTGTCTTGCCTGGTGGGCGATAATAGGTGTCTGGTTGATGAGGTGGAATTTTCCCAGGAATAATTAACTGAGCGTGCGTGAAATGGTCGTGGCTGGAGTGATTGTTTGATCTGATGTTACATGAGGTTTTCACATGGCCTATAGAATCATTCCCAAAATTGGGTTGAGTAGAGACACAGCTCTTCTGTCTTTTCGCGTGTTGTGAGGTCTACTAGCTATATATAGTTTTGACCTTTGACCCGCATGCACCCATTCGCCGTGCGAACAACGCCTCTCCCAAAGGCCGACACGACGCCTGATCTGTACAGCGTTTGGGTGAAAACCAGTCTTGTGTGTATATACTTCGGATAGGAAATCGTTAACGTTATTATAGGAAATACATGTATAATGGATTGGATGGAAATAAAACGTTTGGATTTGATAATGGTCTCCGTTGTGGTTACTTACATTTACGAAGTATTCTTTGTTCCCCACGTGTATGGTTTTTGTCGAACATGGCAACGGGCTGAGACTCCCGAGCGATACATATGTCTCTAAACAACAAAATATTCCACATTTGATTACAATATCGCGACGGAAATATTTCATACATATTTCTAAAGATCGCAATAGTATACTAATTATTTAAAGCAGTCACGGGATTTCACTCATTACTATCGTATTTTCCCGCCAACAAGTCTCTCCACAAAAAACAACCGACTTATAAACCGAAAAACCCTGTATACAGCAGCTCTCGTCATTCATCACACACTGCAAGCAAGGCGTCGTCTGAGGTATCTGTGCACCAGCATTTTATTGTTTAACCATGGGAAATACATCGTCTCGGCAGGTTTGTATATCCACTGTACACCGAACCACGAATGTCTCATGACATGAGCACCCCCCAACGAGTATTATATGGGTAATTTTTTCTATAAAAGAAAAGAGAAGACATTTAACATTCACAACACGCACGCGAGACAAACTATACGTGTGGAAAAATTGTCAGTCAGATCTCACATGAATGGATACGGCATTTATCTAAAGCTAATTTTAAATTTGACAGTCATAATTGTTACAAAACCGCTACTTGCAACTACAATTTCCACGATCGTAATCCGTAATGTCTAGAATCCAAATTTTAAAGTGTTTAATATAGCTTTCCAGAAACAAATTTTGACAACCTGATTGTGTGGTTTGCAATTATAAAATTATAGAAGGTATTTTATTTACTTTGTATTGTTTTTAGCATGGATGCAAAAGCTTCTTACAGTTACAGAAGGCGATATCAGACCCTCTTCAGTTTTAAAATCTTACAGAGGGTATAGTGGTTCGCGGAGAAAACCTACCAGTGCATAACTACGTGATTTTATAATTTTTTAAGAGACTAATTGCTCTGCCGTGACAACATGACGCGATTTGGAAACACGTTGCAACACTACCTGATTACACATCTACAACTGTTGTTCTTACAAGTATATTATACGCTACATTGTACATTTATTCACAGTAACAGTACAAGTAATAAAAGTATATATCTGGAAATCGTGTAAGTATAATAAGGTCAAAATATAGAGATAGCAACATCCATCCTATGGTAGCGGTACCGCTGCTAGCTGACCAGGAGTGCTATTTGAATAAAAACCGAATTAGGTCAAAGAGGCGGTTGAAATAATCCCCCATCATTGCGCGAGTTCCTACAAAGAATTTATAGAACAAATTCATACAAAGAATTTATAGAACAAATTCATACAAGTTCTTTGGTTCCTATAAAAATACCAAGCGATATTTGAAGATACTGGGCATTTAGGACTCCTATGGCCACATAGTACCAGACCTCTCAATTTCAGCTGTTAAGTATAAAGAACTCACATATCTCAACGATAACATCCCACATCATATACACACGCATCAAAAGTTAATATTTCAATCATTTTAACACCCATGGCGAACACGCCAGAACAAGGTTCCGCCGCTCCATTGTCTCTGACCAGGTTGTGATCGGATAAGTCATTAAGGTAAGCTATCCATAATAGCAAGGTAAAAGAACTCTGTATTTGTGATTATTTCATGATAGTATACCCAATAACACACATTCTGGTGAATTAATAGGATACTTTACCGTCCCGTTAAAAAAATATTCTCCATTTACTAAGTATACCCCATTTCACAAAATGATCAAAACGTGACACCTACCACGAATATGTAATTTTGCTACAATTCAGCTTAATATTAAGTCATTATCATCAGTAATAGCTCTTTGGAAAGCTTAAACCTAGTGCAATACAGGAATGATATTTAAAAATGGAAATAGTAGCCACAAAAAATAACAGAATGGTAATAATAAAGTGCAATTATGCAAAATCAGGACAGAAATTCGAAATCACCACCTTCACAAAATTGGCTATAACTTCATCAAAAATGAAAATCTTGACACCAAATAACTTTAAAAAACTTCTAACAACATCGTTCTTGTAATAAAAATAAAGAAAAATATAGGTAGCCGTGCAAATTTCCCGAGAAACAAGTCCTGAAGCTTGAAAATGTTATTTCACAATCATTTTTTGGCGCAGCTTTTGTCACACCAATTATCAGTAATTTACGCCTTGTGTTCACATTTTAATAAATCTGTTTATATATAATGGTCTCCGATATAATTATGATTTACACGAATGTTTTCTGAACTATTTATAGGTTTTCTCGATGCCTTTTTCTTGAATTTTCCGAATTTATTACGAAGATTCATTATCGGGGAAATACCTTGTGAATGACGTAACCAGTTGGGGATTCCTCTTTCACTGACACCCGCCGATGTTTGTCGATGTTTACCGAGGTATTTTCTAAATCGCAGAAGCTTATTATACGATGCTCTATTTATTTTACCTATGTCACCACTTCTTTTGCTGTGTTTTATTCGTGCTTTAGCCTTTATTCGGGCTACAGCCCGCCGATGTTTGCCGATGTTTACCGAGGTCTGCTCAAAATTGCCGAGGCTTATTATGGGTAGCTTACCTTAAAACATCGCCGACTGTACATCGAGAAGTTAAAAAACTTCTCAGCGTCAAATCTCGCTCGGTACGCAATGTCATATTCAGGCCCTATTTACACCTTCCCATTTCATAATCTGTGCCACACAGGAGGTAGACCTTCCCTGCCATATAAATCGTAAAGCGCAGATATCCCTTAAACACATGGAAAAGTGAGCATCAAAGATAAAGTATGACGTCATCACAACGTGACTTCGCGTGACGAATCAAATATGACGTCATCGCACTGCGCGCAAACGCGGCGGATAAAATATGACGTCACAACACAGTGAGATCACATGATGCGGCTCAGATGTTCATGGCCAGTGAGAAAATCTCGCACATTATTCTAGACGCAGTCGAAGAAATTTGGTACAGGTAGAGTTTCGTTTCGTTTGGTTTTGTTCTTATAATATAAACAAGACTGAGACATTTGATACAACTAGCAGTTCATACAACGAAGAATAGTACAACCAATCGTCAACAACATTAGGTACCTGTGCAGGACTGCTGCCCTATATACACGCCTGGTTAGGGTTCTTCATTACTGGATACACGTGCCCCTCGCGTAGAGATTCAACCGCGGGGGTGTCACCAGCATCAACAACAAACTTAATTTGTACAATCAACAACCACACACCGGCATATATATCGGCTTGGGTAGGGGGGTAGTTAGTAATTCAGCTGGAGAATAATTAAGGGATCAAATGAATTCGTTGAGATTCCAACCTGAGGCTCTTGAGTATTTCCTTCTCGTCGGCAGCCTTCCCTTGAACACTATTTTAAGTTGCGAAGCGTTAATTATTCAGCAGTTGTCCCGCTATTCTCCACAACCAATTTCGAATTGATTTGTTAATTTTTTTTACAGCGATTACGAACGGTCTCACCTAAATAGCTTGCTTTTCGATTCGGGATTCATTGCAAACCATTACATATATATCGCTGTGGACTTGAACACATGATCAACGGTATAACCTCTTTGTTAGTCTAGATTTCCAGTATGAACTCTTTGAGTAGCGTAGGCCGCTCTCACTATAACACAAACTGTAAACTCCACCTAGGATTGTCTGAGGCATTGCTACGAAATTCTTTACGATTCGCGCTGAGTGTCACTAAAACAGAAAATCTATATACAGATGTAAACGGGAAAAAAGGGGTGGAGGCCAAACACATAACTGTTCCCACTTTGAACACAGTGTATTGTATAGATATTTGAATTTTGGTTTGCTTTGTGAGTACTATGAAAATAAAGACAGCAGATATAGATATCTGTACACGTCAGAATCTCCTATACTTACGGCGTGGGTGTCAATATACTGCAATACGCCCTGTGCTTATATTATGTACAAGGCAGTGGGTACCTCGTGGCACGTTACTGCAGCTCCACCCCACCTGTCCATATATAACTGACATACGGGGTCCTAGAGGGCTCGTCCGCTATGAATGGTGGGGCTGCACTGGAGATGAGTTAAAAACGTTAAAAACGTATGTTTCTACGCCCGATATCAGAACCAAATACCTAAATGGACCTAAATACTGAAAGTCTTTCCCTCCTTCCTTTCAACCGTAGTCTACAGTGTTTGTGCTTACAAGCTTGGGTAGAGTTTGTCGTCAGCTGCGGAAGAAAATGGAAAAAAGCAATTATTTTATATCCTTGACATGAAGTACAAAATAGACGACGCTACACTAGGATACCATGCTCCATATAGAGCTGGTTCCATGTCACTTCTCTGACGTCACAAAACAAGATGCAGGTGAACGAAAAAAACATCCCTCTTAATTCGACTAACCCGTCGCCACTTTGCCACATGCCATATCTCATCAGTCACTGAGTGGTCAGTGCAGTTCCTTTATCAATCTTTGTACAACAAACACTGATTCTTTTCTGTATGTATTTCGCAACTAAACGCATTGCATTTCACATTCAGAGTCAAAATCTGCTGCATATGCAAATCGTCAGTCGCCATGCAGTGTTAGGCTCTCACTAAAATCCGATTCTCTTTGACGAAGGCTCGGAGCAAATATAGCATGCCTGAAGTAGCTGCTCTTATTCATGCTCAAACCATATTCAAACACGCGTCCCAAGTGGACGCGTCACGCAACCCTTTTTCTCCCTTGAAACCTTGATATTAAACCCTTTACAACTGCTACAAACGGGGGGAAACGACGGCCCTGTTTTTCTGTCTGAGTGGGAAGGCGTCACGTGGTCAACGCGGCTCTCCTCTGCCCTCGCGCAGTCTGTGGACCAAATCTCGCGAGAAGCACCAACTCTCGGGAGCAGCTGGCCGCGGGTGTCAACGGTAAAAACGTGGCAGCTGAGAAACTGTAACTGGGCGCCATGGGTGGAGGTATTAGACCCAGTTGGCCCCCTTGTCATCCGGGTGAGTGGTTTGGTTATCATGCGCGGCGTCGGGGGCGCATAGTGTAGTGTTCCGTGCATCTTAAAGATCGATCTTAAAGATCGATCTGTCGACCAATACAGTTTAGACACGGGAACCGGAAATGGAGTTCCCTTTATGACCTGTCTGAGTGCAGATGTCCTCATGAATATGTTAAAGATATTGAAGTATTTTTCTTCCAAAAGTCATGTCCGGATCTTAATTTGTAACACATTATGGCCTGATTAGTGCAAGAATTATCTATTGTGATCACTATCAGTCATTGCCTGAAGCCTGTTCAGCATCCCTAACTGTATGCCACAAATCAGTGAACTACACAGAAAGCTGCGACGTATTAAACGTAGGTTCCAATTAACTATCAGCTGTCAGGCAAAAAACAATGTTTCTGCCATTTCTATCAATACCTCTGCATTAAATGATACAGTTCTGTTAAATGTGAAGGTTAGTATTTCATTGCAGAATTTAATGCGTAATTTGTTCTAATTGGTGGGAAAAAATATCTGTATAAGTAACTTCAATATAGGTTTATTCACTTTCGACATTACATAGAAATCATGGTTAATGCTAGGTAAATAAACAATGCAGTCATACCACAGAGCACTAAGTAAACCTAATGTCCATACAAGCCAAGGCAAGATTCATCACTGGCATACGAAAACAAGGCGTTGGTGGACATACCGAGGCATGCCAAAATAAATCAAGTTACACATCTACTTACATCCTTGACGACCAGCGAGGTCACACTCTAGGCTGTAACAGTAGCATTAATACAAGACAGTAAGCTAAAGCAACTTCAAAACAAACATAAGCAAACATTGAAAGCACACGCAGGAGAAAAATGTACCCGGGTTTACAGTGTAATCGGGTCACACATTAAAGCAAGCAATCGCCGAACTCAAGCTCTGATTGAAGAGGAACGTTTAGTCCAGGCCGATTGCTTATCACAAACCATGTGGACCAACTTTGTTTTCCAAAAGAAAATAGTGATTTCTGCCCAGCAAATTAAGTGAACTGCATGAAACACGCAATGAAAATCGAAAACCTAAGTGATTGAGATGCAAGACATATGGCAAGTGGCAATGAGAATAAACCGAGTACATTTAAACTGAAACTCAACGCGATATGGCATGTGGCAACGCGGATAAGGCAAGTGGCAACGAGAATAAGGCAAGGCAAAAAAACAAACAGTTGTCGCAAAAAATAAACCCATTCCGCAATAATGCAATAACGCAAATACATTTTGTAGTACGATATATACAGGATGTTATTGATTGCGCAAAGGCTTTTGATAGCTTAGGGAGAGGCACGCTCTGTACAGACGTCATATACCGTCTGATCAATGAACGTTATACAAAGAAACATGAGTACATGAAACATGAGCAAAAGAGAAGCGTTTGACAGTGTTGCAAAAGCAGTCCGTGTCAGCGGTTGGTCCGTCAAGGAGAACGAGAGAATTTTCCTTCCTTGTATCAGTCACTTAATTCTCACACGTGGAGGTTAAAATGTACAGATTTTGTGAAGCATCCCGGTAAAGTCCCATGTTATATATTCACATGATCTGTGGTAATAAACGTGTACCGAATATATACCAGAATCGAAATGAGTATACTAGAATTTATTGAACTGACCTAAACAAAATAAGTATCCAACTGTCCACCAAACACTGATAAAATGAAAATACACCTAAACGTCCATGGGACAAAATATCCCAAGTAAATACACCCGGACTGAATAAAAATAAGAGACCACGAAACTACTTCAGACAGTCAAGGGCAACCTGTTTTTTTATAGTTTTGTCGATATCTAAAATCTGACCTCGCCTCCTGTCAATGCCACGTCAATTCGCTCTTCGTCATGGATGAATTGTGTCTGTCATAGTCTGCAAACGGCGCACGATTGTAGTGTTTGTGTTTGTGTGGAGGGGGAGGGGGTGGGTATCACCGCTGTACACATTGGTTAACGCTGGCCAATGATTTAGGCGTTTGGGATTTGTCAGTGTGATAAATGACGCGCATTGGCGTTAGTTCTCACCTTTGCCGTCGACCGGCTTGACGCTCCATTCGTTGGCTCTCTCCCCCAGTTCCATGGCGTCCCTGGCAGCCTCGTTCTCGCGGTCCTGTCGCTGCAGGTCGTGTCGGGAGAGGTGCTCCACGATCCCGGCGCCGTACGAGTCTCCCAGCACGTTAATGGAGGTACGAATGCGGTCCCTGACACCAAGTGAAGTACAGTCAACACTACGTTAACTGGTACGTTTGGGAAATATTTATCTCAACTTTATACATATCTTCGTATCTTAGGATTACAACAGCAAAAAAACTTAGAACACTATGGAGTGAAACTTCCTTTCCTCAGAAGAAATTTAAAGTGTCGACCATTTAATAAATACGAACATTTATATATACATCTATGCTCAAAAATGTATTCTACACAGTCTGGTCTATGCAATAAACAATAAACCTGCTTGCATCCTTTCCAAAATAGACAGTCATAGCCTCGATGGATTTTCTAAGTATGTTAAAGTTGTTACTCTCGATAAATATGATTATATGTGTACCATCCAAGATTGTTACATTTGTCTAAATTAACTCGCTGTACAAGTGTTGTATTTCTTCATGTGTATGTATGTGTGTCTGCGCTTCCAACTGTCGCCGTTGTATACGTGTAAGGGAGGGGATTAGAGTGGTAAAGCGGTCTTGCCATAATTATCATTATGATCTTTATATTGTATATTAATTGACGCATGTACGTTCTTGCCTTAAGTAATACTATGATTATGGTGGGTGGCCCACGCGACAGCGACAATATGTCTTAGCGTGGGTCTCCTAGCCTGATAAGTTTGATGAATGTATTTATGTATGATCGAGCTATTATTTTGGTTGTATAAACGCAATTGAATCCTTGAATCATATTTGTACAGAATCAGACGAAATTATACATCAAAATGTAACAGCAGTTATCGATAATAGTATTGTACATATACATGTACAGACAAAATGTATCTCTATATTTTACAGAAGGATTTTATCAACAACAACTAATGTGCGTGGAGGGTATATATATATATATATATATATATATATATATATATATATACGGGTACTTACAGCAGACAGTGTATGTATTTCCATTTTACAGAAGGATTTTATCAACCACAACCAATGGGCGTGGAGTGTAGATATATATATACGGGTACTTACAGTAGCCAGTCGACGGCGACGATGAGGCTGATGTCGTCGGTGGGCAGGCCGACGGCAGTGAGGACCAGCATCATGGCGACCAGCCCGGCGCTGGGCACACTGGCGGCTCCCACACTGGCCAGGGTGGCCGTTATGCTGCGGGGTGGGACAGGCGGTGGATAGATACGATGCTCAGTGGGCCATATATATGTATACATCATCCATTCACAACGCCTGTTACGTCCAATTACGACCTGATCTTTTGTCCATTTTACGACTTTGGATCCAATAACGACGTTGTTTTATACTCATTTACGACAGTCTATATATAGTTACTATATATTATAGTTACTATATATTATTATTTATATACTTTTAAGGCATTGTTAAAAACTGTTATGGCATTGTTTATAGCGAGCGCAAGCGAGCTCTTAAGGTAACATGCATGCATATTCACAGTCCATTTCAAGCATAGGCTTAGGACTTTCATTTCGCGTAACAACCCCCATGAGACGTTTCCGGATTCGGAGTAAATATCAGCTGTACATAAATATATTCAAGCAAAGAGAGGTCGAAGCCTATTATGTCATGTCTTTAATAAATAAATAAACTGCCCCATAAAATTAACGAATACATTATTCTATGCTAACAATGGATGTATACTTCAAATTAAAGTTAATTTATAAGCGACGGGCTAAATGTCTGTTGCCAAGCAGAGCGCTCTTGGGGACCGCCCATCGGCTGCTGTCATAGTTAGTAGTCGTGACGTCAAAATATTATAAACATGACGTCACAATAGGAGTTCCTAAGCAACCGAATGATATGCTACAAGCACGTGCATGGTATCCGCCAAAGATATTCTTTATGGCAAGCCGAAGTGAGAAAAATTTAGAACATTAATCTAGATGTAGCCCCTCGGAATATCTGAATTAATATGAATAGGCATTGCCTAAGTTGCGAGCTCACCCAAATTAAAAAATAATAAAGGCCTAGCTCTTAAGCTGCTGTATCAACTGCAGCAGCCAGCTGTCCTAATCTTATAGGTTTCTAGACAACTAGACCCAAAACCAACACGGGTATAGTTGGTTTGAGGTTGAGTTAGCTTGGGGTCGAGTTGGCTTGGGGTTGAGTAGGTGATGGGTGATGATGTTTTTATCTATTTCTTTTAATTAAAAATAAGATGGATGGCTTAGTTGTTTAACGGTAATATTTGGGCTTAAAGTCATATATGCAGAGAAATACAAAAATAAGTAGTTGCTTGAGTCTATAATTAATCATATTAGATCTATTTTATGATAATTAATATCTTATTCATTTTTAATTTTCTGACCCTTTTTTCCTTTTGCTAAAATTATATATAGGTTGATGAGATATTTTTAAATCAAGTTTAAAGCTGGTCATAGATTTATAGCAATCTATATCTATCTATGTACCAGGTATATGTTCATAACAAAGCTACACCCTTTCACAGAAAGTGCCCCAATATGGCAAAAAAAAATTAATGACAACATGTCCATAAATATTTCTATTTATATTAGAAGGACTTTAGTAGATCTATATCATTTCTATTAAAACTATTTTCTGAGGTAACTCCTTCATTAAAAACATATTTTCATTGCCTCTTGTGACCTATCCATGAGAACAGATACTGAACAATTGCTAAATACACCATGAGTAAGCTTCTTGAACACTCACACCATGGCAGAAGTATGTTTTATCATCATCCTTCTTCTTCTACCATTCTAGCAATCTATAACATGTTTTATAGCATGCTTTATGCGGTTGTGACCTGTCCATGAGAACATAAACTGCACCGTTGCTAAATACACCACGAGTAAGTTTCTTGAACACTCACCACATGTCAGAAGTACAATGTATGTTTTATCATCATCTATCTTCTTCTATCATCCTAGATCTATACAATTTGCTACCAATGTAATACTGGTATCTCTCACAAAAAATGTTTTTAGGAAGTAAAGATCAAAAAAGATAAGTAAACTGGGCATATATGTTACCAAATTTCCAGTGTATAAGTCACACCCACCGATTTTGAGAAATTAATAGACTTGAGCCATAGATAAGTCGCACCAGTGTATAAGTAAAATGAAGTAAACTGACCATATGTTAGTTGCCTATTTACCGGTAGACACTTTTACATGCTAAACCCTGTTTATTATGTATACTTGGTATCTCTATTTGAAAGTAATACTGCTTGAGTAGGAGTAGTCCAGACAGTTTTCTGATCCTCAAAATGGTACACATTTGTGTTTGCTTATCAATATGAGCTACTAAAACTGTTGTTTCAGTAATTGTTGCCGTTTTTTATTAAACTTTTAATTCAATAATTGTTGCTTTTTTCTATTAAACTTTAAATCCAATAATTTTTGCCTTTTTTTATTAAACTTTAATAAAAAAAAAGGCAACAATTATTGAATTAAAAGTTTAATAAAAAAGGCAACAATTATTGAATTAAAACTTTTTATTGAATAATTGTTGCCTTTTTGAATAATACTTTAATTATTTGTCAGCAAGGGGATGTTGACAATACAAAGTACAACCATTTTTGTGTGAATATACTCAAAGCTTGACATTTTAAGAGGGGCTGTTTAGTTTCGGGAAAAGGGATTTCATTCAGTATTTGTTAAACTGTTGATATCCTAGGTCTTTTTGTCATAAAGTAGCCAGTGATATGTTTAATTTTCATGCCCAAATCGACTGGATATGAAAATATTTGTATGCCCTGTATTGTTTTGTGATGGTAATCTAGATCTATATTTGTCTGGCAGGGAAACCAGTTTTCGACATTTGACATTGAAAATTATTGTATTGGGACAATTTTAAACTTAAAATGTTGCTTCAAGAGGAATAAAATATATACATTCTGCATTTGATTAAAAATCATAATAATGGCATTAATTTAAATAAGTTATATAGATTCAAATCATTTGAAAATTAACAAAAATAGCACTGAAAAACAGCTATTTTTTCAAATCATAGATGAGTGATATGGTTGTGAATAAATCTGAATTATCCTGGGGTGTCAAAAGTAGGCAAAATGTGTCAAAAATAGGAAATAGTAAGTCATGCGAACAATATATAATAAAATATTCTTAAAATATTTACAGTTTTGGTTGAAACTCCTGTTTAATTTTTCTCAATTAAACTCTTCAAATTATATATTTCAGGGGTGGAGGCATTTGAAATATAGGTTTGGAATCTAGAAACCAGAATTAAATTGTTATATTTAAAAAGGCAAAGACTGTAGCTGAAATTTTGATGTCCTAGAGATATGTGTCCGAATTAGGCAAAAGGTGTCAAATGTTAGGAAATTTTATAGATCTATGAACAATATATACCGGTAATAAAATATTTACAGTTTTTGTATAAAATCCTGTTTAATTTGTCTCAAATATTCAAATTAGAGCTATATATATTTCATGGGTGGAGGCATCTAAAATATAGGTTTGGAATCATAATAGAGACCAGAACTGCAGCTGCAATTTGATGTCATATGGAAAATTTAGTGTTTGCCCTACCTACTTTTTAGTTTTACAGTGACAGACAGTGGTTTAAAGCCAAAGGCCCCAATTGGCCCAAAATAACTCGGTCTAAACATGATTCCAAATCATCAAATTAAAACCTGCATTCCAAATAGCAATAGGCCTACTTCTGTCAGGGTCACTGACACTGGTGTTGACCACAGCTATGCTTGTTCTTTCAACCAGTCCAGATTTATTTCATTCCTGTCTCCCTGACCATATCCATATGATATCTATGGCTAGCCTGAATGTTCAGACGTTACAGTTTGACAGTCTGATGCTTACTGTTATACAGTCACAAGAACAAGTGTCAAGACTGTACCGTCTGAACATTCAGGCTAGGCCTAATCCATGGCTAAAAGTAAAACATGTAAACATGCAGACTTTATCTGACTTGTTTTAGCTTGGACTAAAACTTTAGTTCAAGATCAAAATTAGCCAAAGCTGTCAATTAAGTTAGATGGTTTTATATCAAAATACCAACCTTCAATCTCAACAACACGTACTGACAAGTAGACGTCAACAAATCAACGACTAAGTCAGTTATTTGTCTAATTTGACCAGAATTGACAGTTTGACAGACGGCGACGCGAAGACGACACTCGACTTGGTCACTTGTCTGACTTAAAAAATTGACAACCAGGGGCTGAAATATTCATGCAAACTGTCATAGCAATCAGTTGAAATAAACAGATGACTTTCAAAAATAATACACACCTTGTCTAAATTTCTTATGACTTAGATCTATGCCAAACAGCAAAAAAACAGTTGTGATTCGAACGCTTTTGCCAAATTCGCATTTTCCGGATGTTAGCATCAGACGGCGTTCCGCTAGTAGCCGGGAGAAATGGTGAATAAAAATGTAATCAATGTTTTATAGTTTTCATAATCATAATCCTTCATTATTCAGACAAATAAAGCAATAAAATAATAATTTTAGGCGTATATTCTGTTATATAGTCTGGAACTTTCTGAAATGGCTCCTATTATCGCCTTCATTCTCGGCCATGACGCGCGGCCGACGTTTTTTTAATCGTATAGTATGGCAATGTATGGCAAGCCAAACATTTTTTTATTTTTTTTTTATTTTTTTTTATTTTTTTTTTTTTATTTTTATTTTTATTTTTTTTTCCCATCGTATACGTTACCATAATAGCTCGCTAGAGCTCGCTATTAAATATACGCTCGCATTTTTTAGGTAGCACCTATCCATATTATACAGTTACGACATTGTTTAACATCATATTTATACATTTACGACATTATTACTATGCATTTACAGCATTTATCTGATTACCTATATTACTAGCAATTGTCACCCCCACCAAACGGGTAATCACCCCGTCTGCTTCACGTGGGTGGAGACCCACCAGACGGGCAACCACCTCGTCTCCATCACGTGGGTAGAGACCCACCAGAGGGGTAACCACTGTGCTCCCCCCCCACCCCCCCCCCCCCCCCGGTCTGGACACGCCCATGGTACATGTAAAATTCTGCACTATGGGTCACTGGCCCGATTAGTGCGAAATGAAGCTCCTATTGACTACTACTGAATGAGACTCACCTGACGGTGACCACCTGACCGGCGTTGAGGTAGACGCCGTTCATTTGGGCGATGAAGATAGCGGCCACCGCCTCGTACAGCGCCGTGCCGTCCATGTTGATGGTGGCACCGACCGGAACCACGAAGCGGGTCACCCTCTTGTCCACCTTGTTGTTCTCCTCCAGACATCGGAACGTGATCGGCAGCGTCGCCGAACTGCCACGACGGACAGGGAAGAAAGGTTGGTTGTATATTCAGGACGCTTTAACCACTTTTGGTCATATCGCGTCAATTGGAGAAGGAAGGGAGAGTGGAGCCATGTCCCCGGGGTAACCCCCAACGCAAAGGAAGACATGAGATCTTTATCTTGCGACCACACAGACGTGGCCACAGCGTAGCGCGAACCATTGATCCACGTGTCTTTAGGCTCTCAGGTGGCCAGAGTATTATTTTTATTAAATTTTAATATTATCATTAATGTTATTAAAATTTAATATTACCATAAATATTATTATACTTTTATTATGATCATACTTTATTCTACACCACCTACACCACCTACGCTTACACCATGTTATTATCTTATATTATTATATTATATATTACCATTATTATTGTATAATTGTAACTTTATTATTACATGTACTAACAAAAAAGAAAGGTCTAAATATCTTTATATTATGAGCGTATCGGACTGACCTTGAGGCCGTAGCAAGCGCCATGATCCAGGCCTGCAGCATGCCCTTGAAGAAAGTCCAGGGGTTCTTCCGCGTGATGGCTAAGTACAAGAGGGTGAGGGTGACGCAGGCGTGGAAGACCAGCCCCACGATGACGGTGACCATGTAGAGCCCCAGCTGGGAAGCCGTGTTACCCAGGTTCTCCAAACTCATGATCTTACCGGCAATCAGACACATGATACCGAAGGGGGAGTACCTGGAAGTGGGGGAGGGAGGGGAGGGGGGGGGGGGTGGGGGGGTTAATAGGTGCGAACAGTTGGGATCTCCTGGAACAATGACGTGGGCGATATGGGATAGAATCCCCATATTTTATTTGTTTTATACCGAACCTGCCTCGTAATGTTTATGGCGAATATTTGCTGTTTGGGGAGAAAAATTATATTACAAACGTTTAATAGACAATATTATGGCCTCACAGATGTATAAATCACTAAATGGCGAGTTATGAGTTTCAGCTAGGTTACACGAGAGAGGTGTTGACTTCACGGAATTATGGCTGAGGTATTCATTTAGCATTGATAGTATTGACATTGAGGTGTCCCCCCACATGAAATTGACATTGAGGCGACCTATCACATGATGACATTGACATTGAGGCGACCTACCACATGATGCCATTGACGCGACCTCCCACATGACATTGACATTGAGGCGACTACCACATGGTGACAGTGACATTGAGGCGACCTACCACATGATGACATTGACATTGAGGCGACCTACCACATGATGACATTGACATTGAGGCGACTAGCACATGGTGACATTGACATTGAGGCGACCTACCACATGATGACATTGACATTGAGGCGATTACCACATGGTGACAGTGACATTGAGGCGACCTACCACATGATGACATTGACATTGAAGCGACTACCACATGGTGACAGTGACATTGAGGCGACCTACCACATGATGACATTGATATTGAGGCGACCTACCACATGATGACATTGACATTGAGGCGACCTACCACATGATGACATTGACATTGAGGCGACTACCACATGATACCATTGACGCGACCTCCCACATGACATTGACATTGAGGCGAACCTAGCACATGGTGACATTGACATTGAGGTGACCTACCACATGATGACATTGGCATTGAGCTGACCTACCACATGACATTGACATTGAGGTGACCTATCACATGATGACATTGACATTGAGGTGACCTCCCACATGATGACATTGACATTGAGCTGACCTACCACATGACATTGACATTGAGCTGACCTACCACATGATGACATTGACATTGAGGTGACCTCCCACATGATGACATTGACATTGAGGCGACTACCACATGGTGACATTGACATTGAGGCGACCTACCACATGATGACATTGACCAGTCGCATGACGATTTCGCTGAGACAGTTGAAAAAGTCACGCATGGGCTTGGCGGCCTCTCCCATCTTGCCAATGATGATTCCGAAAGCAATGCAGAAGGCAACGATACCTGCAAGGGTAGCCATCGTATTTGAAAATAAAATATTTCTACAGGTTTTCTCGAAGTCACAAATAATGAATTTTCTGACTTATATAATGTTTATGAACGTATTTATATATATATATATAACAGTATGGGACGTCCAGAGACTACTTTCCATGCCTCAACAGATTTACGACAATAGGTGCCTTTTTCAACAATAGGTGCAATTTTGGTAGCCCGGGTATATCCCCAAGGGTAATGTCCGGTCATGCCCGATGCAGTTAGGGGCCATGGAACCAGCCTAGGCAGTCAGTTTTCAATCAGCGCCATCTTCTCCCGAATACTCCGTGTTGTTTTGAACGGGGCACAATCGACATGCCGAATGAATGCGCGAGCACCCGATCCGAGTGAAAGTGGTGTCGACAGGTATACCGATGCGTACTGTGCGTATTCGGTTTAACTTCGGGATATACCCGGGTTACTAAAGAAATGTACCCACTGTATTCTATGTACGCACGCTAACTTACCCAGGACGTTCACTACATCCTGGTGGACCAGTCCACGCGATAAGGTATTCTATTTTCGCACGCTAACCTACACATGACGTTCATTACATCCTGGTGGACCAGTCCACGCGATAAGGTATTCTACGTACGCACGCTAACCTACCCAGGACGCTCGTTACATGCTGGTGGACCAGTCCACGTAATAAGGTATTCTATGTAGGCACGCTAACCTACACAGGACGTTCATTACATCCTGGTGGACCAGTCCACGTGATAAGGTATTCTACGAACGCACGCTAACCTACCCAGGACGTTCATTCCTTCAACGTAGACAAGCTCACGTGCCATCCGCTTGGCCGCGTCCGTGCGTTAGATCTCTTGCCAAAGTCACTGATGGTCGTTGCCGTGGTAGTTGATATGACAGTGACGTTGGATAATGGCGGGATGATGGTTTGTTTCTTTTCCACGTACACCGTCTTGATGTTCTGGAAACAGGCCTGTACCAAGTTCTCTGGGAACAGGTTTCTGGGGAGTGAAGAAGTGAAGGATTGTAGCGGCTGGTAACGGCAGAAAATACCAGTGTCATTTTCACTGCACAAAACCTCTTTGTTTTTAAATTGGTGCGTTTGTTTATACCTCGACTCGCTTCCAATTCATTGGCGTACAATGTACCACGTTTACAGCTAGCACACACCACAACGACGACAGTTGAAATTCACAACTAGCCAATTGGCGGACACCACAGAATGACCTTGGTTACACCACTAACTGACCTAGGTTACCACTACTGACTGAACAACCTTCGTTAGCAACAATGACCTTGATGGATACAGGGAAAAAAACACCACTGACCGCTTACACCACAGCTTGACCTTGACCTTGATTCCTCAAACCGATTTCGCCCTAGTCACCCAAAAAAAACTGACCTTGGCCTACGCTCGATCGACTGACCTTGCCTGACCCGGCCTTGGCAGCTGAGCGCTCACACTGACCTGATGAGATCCATCACGGCGTCCAGCGTGGAGATGCGGTCCCCGCTGGCCCCATCCCCCAGATTGCCCTTGATGGAGGGGTCGCCGGGGTGGATGGACAGCACACACACGATGCCCACGATGGCGGCCAGGATGGTGGTCGTGAAGTAGTATATCAGCGCCTGGGAGCCCATGCGGCCGCTGGCCTTGGCGTCAAGCGCCGACAGACCTGGATATATGTAGCATTATTAATCATATTAGCATTATAACCAGATTTACCATTACCCATGTTCAGCATTATTAACCACACTTAGCATTGACCATATTCAGCATTAACCATATATTTAGCATTAACCATATTCAGCAGTAACCATATTCAAGCAGTAACCATATTCAGCATTAACAACATTTAGCATTAACCACATTTAGCATTAACCATATTCAGCATAACCACAGTTAGCATTAACCATATTTAGCATTGACCCTATTTAGCATTGACCCTATATAGCATTACCATTTAGCATTAACCATATTCAGCATAACCACAGTTAGCATTAACTATATTTAACATTGACCATATTTAGCATTAACATTTACCATATTTAGCATTAACATTTACCATGTGTAGCATTAACATTTATCATATTTAGCATTAACATGTACCATATTTGGCTTTAAATATAATATAATTTAGAATAGAAGAGAGAGATCAATAAGTATATTGGACAAGCATGGACGAGGAACCATGCGGAACCCTTGGTGGCTCAAGCAATCGTGGAAACATTGGCAAGACTCGATTACTCGTGTGAACCAACATAGCCTCCACACACGCCAGGAGACGCCGGTACGCGTTCTTGACCTACATGTATTCACCGTAACCTGTTCACCTTTGACCTGTGACGTCACACACCTACTATATACGTACGGGGGCGGGGGGGAGGGTGATCACACTGACCTGCTATGAGACTGGAGATGATGAGGGGTAGGATCAACATCTTGAGCATGCGCATTAAGACATCTCCGGGAAGGAAATGAGCATGATGACGTCCTGGCTGGGGTTGCCTGCGCGCGCAGCGAAGCCGATGATGAACCCCAGGATGACCCCTATGACGGTCAGGACCAGCAGCAGATTCTGGCGGGTCCAGTCGAGGAACTGAGGGAGACAATAGGAGAAATGCCAGTGAGTAACGAAGTAGTGATAATATGTCACTTCATGATATGACGTTGTAATTGGTCTCACGCGCGTTATTTTACACTTCGAATGTATTTTGACATCGCGGTAGGGTAGATGGGCAGGAGCGCGTGTGGGGGGGGGGGGGACAGAGGCAGAGGAGGTGATGCACTAAAATTCGAAATACATGGATACATTTTCAGGCGCATCGTTAGGTATTTTATTATTAAACATGGTTTGGCTTTAAATTCTGCAGCGGGCACTGAAACTGATGATTTAACCGTTTGGCGGCAGACCGAACCGATTAATTACCTCCAACATTGTGCCTAGCTCATAACATGACCTCTTAACCTAGAAACCTCATTATTATGTTCACCTAAGTAAAGACTATCGATCTGCATATGACCTTGACCATGATGACCTCACCGTTTTGCAGCAATTTGTGGCCTTGTTTCCGCCCCGGAAGCGCGGACCATCGTCCATCATCATCGGATCGGCAGCGTTCAACTCTTTCTCCGCCATGTTGAATTATTTTCAGTCTGAAACAACAGAACAACGCACGTATGATTCTTCCAGTCTGTGCCAGTGTCAGAAAGAGATCATTCCGCGTGGCGCATATTGACTAAGCGAGGACGTGCTCCATTTGAAACGTGGATATTAGATGTTGTGCTTACACGGTTCATATGCAAGGGTGACAATCAGCAAGCGTGACGATCAACATCATTTAAATTTTAATTGTCAACTTGATCATTGTAGCTGCGTTATGTACGTCCAAACGTGATGATTAACGCTGAAATAAAATGATTCGTAGATCCGGTTGAAGAAGACATGTGATCTTTAATTTGCGACCACACAGACATGGCCACAGCGGGGCTCGAACCATCAATCCACATGCCGTTAGGCTCTCAGGTGACCAGAACACTCAATGCGAGGGCTCTAGCCCA
Organism: Arenicola marina; assembly: GCA_964019135.1. NCBI lineage: Eukaryota > Metazoa > Annelida > Polychaeta > Arenicolidae > Arenicola > Arenicola marina. The sequence continues at coordinate 36,122,256 of OZ025248.1, forward strand.
CTGAGCTAGCGGGTCGGCCCCTATCCACAGTCTGGATGATGGTAAGAACATAGTAGCAAAGATATTACAATATATTTGATAGTAGTCGCAGAAGAAGTCGATTTTTTGAATTAAGAGAGTTCTAAAATTATATTGAAGAGGATTTCTTAATCATGAGCACCACCAAAAAGAGCTGGTGAGGCACCTTTCGTGCGTAATTACTTACGAGGGGATTATGAATACGGCCCCTGGGGCATCTTTATCTTCGATATAATCTTAGCACTCTCTTAATTCAGAAAATCGACTTTTTGTGTGACTAGTTATGTATTTTGAACTAGATAATCGCTCGACAAATCTTCCACTTAGCGCTAAGTCTAGTGGCGTAACGTAAGTGGCGATTATGAATACGGCCCCAGGGGCGGATCCAGAATTGCGACCGGAGGATCCACCAATGCTTTGAAGACCGGGGGGGGGTGGGTGGGTCCACGCCGCCTCAGATAGCGCACTTCCATTTGCGCTCTGACAAACGGCATCTCCAAAAACTCTAGAGGTAGACGCGCTCCGTCTTAAACGCGCGTAGAACCAAGACAATGAAAAAGACGTCGGACACTGATTGCGCCTTCAGTAACAGTGCGGATGTTGTGTCGAGCAGAGCCACTGAGGCGGTGTGTACGTCTACAGTCAACGACATGCGTCACAAGGGTAGATGGATCCGTGTTTTAGACCCAAATGGTGCAGTCGGGCTAAAAATATTAGAACCTTCTCAGATGCTGATATGACAATCCCCGGATAATCTCCGGCTGCTGGACTCAGAGGATCGAACTGTATCGATGTGAGTGAAGCACGGGGCGCCATCTAGCGAGCGCTATGGAGATTCCCCTGCTGAGGGAGGCTGAGGTTTTTTTCTCCCTTTTGTTTGTTTCTGTTATACAGAGATAGCCCCGTTAAGGATCGTGCGCTGTTTCCCACGTCCGAAGCTTTGGATACTTGGGGGGGAGGGGGAAGAGGGAGGAGAACAAGGGAGTCGTAGTAGAACGAAAGGGGGGTGGGGAGGGTGCGCTAGACGGCCCGGCGCGGGGGTGGATGAGAGCGGGGACCGGGAGGAGGGGGAGGGGGTTAATATAGGATGTGGGTTGTTATTCTTGGAGCGTGGAGCGTGTGGAGGTTAAGAATAAGGCTGCGGGGTGGTGGGGAGATGACCCTTCAATCTGTGCATCGTTGCAATCTTTGGGAAATCGAAGGCACACCAGGTGTCGCTGTAATAGTCTTGAACCACATTGAAGATATGTTGCCTTCATAATAGCATCACTTTGACATTATTAAATAAATCATTCAAAAAACGAAAGAAAAGTATTTACAATGCCTGCTTCATGCTTTTATCGAGCTCAGCATCGCTACGTTGCTTCGACCGTGTACAAGGCAGAATGTTAACCTTCCAATTTATACTTGCATTTTATTGTGAGCAATAAGCAGTGCTCAGCTCTGAATAGGTGAGCAATAACCAGTGTTCAGACCATAATAACCGAATAGGTGAGCAAAGAACACTGCTCAGCCCTGAATAGGTGAGGAATGAGTAACGCTCAGCCCCCGACTACCGACCATTGAGCAGGGCCTAGCCTATAATAACCGAGTAGTGTAAGTTTCATGGTAACCCAATTCGTCAGCAGTGTTCATATCATGACAGTTTTAATATCATAAGACGCCAACAAGGTGTCGCCCATATTCAAAACGAATGAGTGAGCAGTACTCAAGCCCAATTACTGAGTAATGTCTAGCTCATAATAGCCCTATGGACTGGAGCTATGTCCAACCGCCCCATAACAGCCCCATGTATGAGCAAGGTCTAGTCCATAATAGCCCCAAAGATTCAGCAATAATCCATCCCATAAAATAACCTAATGATTAAGTAGTGTCTAGCCCATTATAGGAATGAGGAGTGGGGCCGGAGGAAGCGAGTGGGGGGGGTGCTTGACCTTGACCTCGGCCCCTGGAAAACAAGCGTGGGTTCCAGACGGTCTGCCTATAAACTAACCCGTCCCTGCCTTTTGATCCTTTGAAGCTTTTTCCTACATAGTCTCCGTCTCCAGCTTGGGGATACTTGTCACGAACTACCAAAGCATTCGTTCATCCACGCAAAGAAAGGGAAGTCTGCCTAAAAATATATCTCTCAGACAACTCCCGGGTCACCTGTTAGTGGCCACGCAAGGCCCACAGAGTGTCACCTGTTAGTGGCCACGCAAGGCCCACAGAGTGTCACCTGTTGTTAGTGGCCACGCAAGGCCCACAGAGTGTCACCTGTTGTTAGTGGCCACGCAAGGCCCACAGAGTGTCACCTGTTGTTAGTGGCCACGCAAGGCCCACAGAGTGTCACCTGTTGTTAGTGGCCACGCAAGGCCCACAGAGTGTCACCTGTTGTTAGTGGCCACGCAAGGCCCACAGAGTGTCACCTGTTGTTAGTGGCCACGCAAGGCCCACAGAGTGTCACCTGTTGTTAGTGGCCACGCAAGGCCCACAGAGTGTCACCTGTTGTTAGTGGCCACGCAAGGCCCACAGAGTGTCACCTGTTGTTAGTGGCCACGCAAGGCCCACAGAGTGTCACCTGTTGTTAGTGGCCACGCAAGGCCCACAGAGTGTCACCTGTTGTTAGTGGCCACGCAAGGCCCACAGAGTGTCACCTGTTGTTAGTGGCCACGCAAGGCCCACAGAGTGTCACCTGTTGTTAGTGGCCACGCAAGGCCCACAGAGTGTCACCTGTTGTTAGTGGCCACGCAAGGCCCACAGAGTGTCACCTGTTGTTAGTGGCCACGCAAGGCCCACAGAGTGTCACCTGTTGTTAGTGGCCACGCCAAGGCCCACAGAGTGTCACCTGTTGTTAGTGGCCACGCAAGGCCCACAGGGTGTCACCTGTTGTTAGTGGCCACGCAAGGCCCACAGAGTGTCACCTGTTGTTAGTGGCCACGCAAGGCCCTCAGAGTGTCACCTGTTGTTAGTGGCCACGCAAGGCCCACAGAGTGTCACCTGTTGTTAGTGGCCACGCAAGGCCCACAGAGTGTCACCTGTTGTTAGTGGCCACGCAAGGCCCACAGAGTGTCACCTGTTGTTAGTGGCCACGCAGGGCCCACAGAGTGTCACCTGTTGTTAGTGGCCACGCAAGGCCCACAGAGTGTCACCTGTTGTTAGTGGCCACGCAAGGCCCACAGAGTGTCACCTGTTAGTGGCCACGCAAGGCCCACAGAGTGTCACCTGTTGTTAGTGGCCACGCAAGGCCCACAGAGTGTCACCTGCTGTTAGTGGCCACGCAAGGCCCACAGAGTGTCACCTGTTGTTAGTGGGCCACGCAAGGCCCACAGAGTATCACCTGTTGTTAGTGGCCACGCAAGGCCCACAGAGTGTCACCTGTTGTTAGTGGTCACGCAAGGCCCACAGAGTGTCACCTGTTGTTAGTGGCCACGCAAGGCCCACAGAGTGTCACCTGTTGTTAGTGGCCACGCAAGGCCCACAGAGTGTCACCTGTTGTTAGTGGTCACGCAAGGCCCACAGAGTGTCACCTGTTGTTAGTGGCCACGCAAGGCCCACAGAGTGTCACCTGTTGTTAGTGGCCACGCAAGGCCCACAGAGTGTCACCTGTTGTTAGTGGCCACGCAAGGCCCACAGAGTGTCACCTGTTAGTGGCCACGCAAGGCCCACAGAGTGTCACCTGTTGTTAGTGGCCACGCAAGGCCCACAGAGTGGTCACCTGTTAGTGGCCACGCAAGGCCCACAGAGTGTCACCTGTTGTTAGTGGCCACGCAAGGCCCACAGAGTGTCACCTGTTAGTGGCCACGCAAGGCCCACAGAGTGTCACCTGTTGTTAGTGGCCACGCAAGGCCCACAGAGTGTCCACCTGTTGTTAGTGGCCACGCAAGGCCCACAGAGTGTCACCTGTTGTTAGTGGCCACGCAAGGCCCACAGAGTGTCACCTGTTAGTGGCCACGCAAGGCCCACAGAGTGTCACCTGTTGTTAGTGGCCACGCAAGGCCCACAGAGTGTCACCTGTTGTTAGTGGCCACGCAAGGCCCACAGAGTGTCACCTGTTGTTAGTGGCCACACGAGGCCCACAGAGTGTCACCTGTTGTTAGTGGTCACGCAAGGCCCACAGAGTGTCACCTGTTGTTAGTGGCCACGCAAGGCCCACAGAGTGTCACCTGTTAGTGGCCACGCAAGGCCCACAGAGTGTCACCTGTTGTTAGTGGCCACGCAAGGCCCACAGAGTGTCACCTGTTGTTAGTGGCCACGCAAGGCCCACAGAGTGTCACCTGTTGTTAGTGGCCACGCAAGGCCCACAGAGTGTCACCTGTTGTTAGTGGCCACGCAAGGCCCACAGAGTGTCACCTGTTGTTAGTGGCCACGCAAGGCCCACAGAGTGTCACCTGTTGTTAGTGGCCACGCAAGGCCCACAGAGTGTCACCTGTTAGTGGCCACGCAAGGCCCACAGAGTGTCACCTGTTAGTGGCCACGCAAGGCCCACAGAGTGTCACCTGTTGTTAGTGGCCACGCAAGGCCCACAGAGTGTCACCTGTTGTTAGTGGCCACGCAAGGCCCACAGAGTGTCACCTGTTGTTAGTGGCCACGCAAGGCCCACAGAGTGTCACCTGTTGTTAGTGGCCACGCAAGGCCCACAGAGTGTCACCTGTTAGTGGCCACACAAGGCCCACAGAGTGTCACCTGTTGTTAGTGGCCACGCAAGGCCCACAGAGTGTCACCTGTTAGTGGCCACGCAAGGCCCACAGAGTGTCACCTGTTAGTGGCCACGCAAGGCCCACAGAGTGTCACCTGTTGTTAGTGGCCACGCAAGGCCCACAGAGTGTCACCTGTTGTTAGTGGCCACGCAAGGCCCACAGAGTGTCACCTGTTGTTAGTGGCCACGCAAGGCCCACAGAGTGTCACCTGTTGTTAGTGGCCACGCAAGGCCCACAGAGTGTCACCTGTTGTTAGTGGCCACGCAAGGCCCACAGAGTTACAGTTGTCAACATGAGCTCTGATACAAACGTATTTCCCGCTATTAAAATACATAAAGTTGGGATCCTCTCTATGGTTGGGGTAAAAGTCACTCTCGTGTGGTATAGCAAAACGGCAGCAAACTACATTGCGCATGCGTGACGCGACGTGCGACCTTTAATTAAGTGGAGCGGGATTACTAATCCACCAATGCTCTATCACAGACTGAGTCTTGTACTCTTTACTCCTATCTCCACAGTTGTTCATTAATCTCCACCAATGATCTACCACAGACTGAGTCTTGTACTCTTTACTCCCATCTCCACAGTTGTTCATTAATCTCCACCAATGATCTACCACAGACTGAGTCTTGTACTCTTTACTCCCATCTCCACAGTTGTTCATTAATCTCCACCAACGATCTACCACAGACTGAGTCTTGTACTCTTTACTCCCATCTCCACACTTGTTCATTAATCTCCACCAATGATCTACCACAGACTGAGTCTTGTACTCTTTACTCCTATCTCCACAGTTGTTCATTAATCTCCACCAATGATCTACCACAGACTGAGTCTTGTACTCTTTACTCCCATCTCCACAGTTGTTCATTAATCTCCATCAATGATCTACCACAGACTGAGTCTTGTACTCTTTACTCCCTTCTCCACAGTTGTTCATTAATCTCCACCAATGATCTACCACAGACTGAGTCTTGTACTCTTTTACTCCCATCTCCACAGTTGTTCATTAATCTCCACCAACGATCTACCACAGACTGAGTCTTGTACTCTTTACTCCCATCTCCACAGTTGTTCATTAATCTCCACCAATGATCTACCACAGACTGAGTCTTGTACTCTTTACTCCCATCTCCACACTTGTTTACTAATCGCATTGGACGTAACGTAAAAAAGAGGTAGCTAGAGTGCCCCCCCCCCACACACACACACACACCCACCCACCCCCATAGATCCACCGCCTGTGATTCTCGAAACCATGTAAACGACGTTGTCTATCAAGTTAACGTGCGTGTTGTATTAGAAGCGTTTCCAGATCTGATCTCTATTAAGCACTCCTCGCACGGTGCAGCAGCCGTTATTATGACCCCCGTGTCGGTGATCCCTGACTTTGATGTCTCACTGTGATCCCTCACTGTGATCTCTCACTGTGATCCCTCACTGTGATCCCTCACTGTGATCCCTCACTGTGATCCCTCACTGTGATCCCTCACTGTGATCCCTCAATGTGGTCCCTCACTGTGATCCCTCACTGTGATACCTAACTGTGATCCCTCACTGTGGTCCCTCACTGTGGTCCCTCACTGTAGTCCCTCACTGTGGTCCCTCACTGTGATCCCTCACTGTGATCCTTCACTGTGGTCCCTTACTGTGATCCCTCACTGTGATACCTAACTGTGGTCCCTCACTGTGATTCCCCACTGTGATCCCTCACTGTGATCCCTCGCTGTGATCCCTCGCTGTGATCGCTCGCTGTGATCGCTCGCTGTGGTCCCTCACTCTGATCCCTCACTGTGATCCCTAACTGTGATCCCTCACTGTGGTCCCTCGCTGTGATCCCTCACTCTGATCCCTCACTGTTATCCCTAGCTGTGATCGCTCGCTGTGATCGCTCGCTGTGGTCCCTCGCTGTGGTCCCTCACTGTGATCCCCCACTGTGATCCCTCAATGTGATCCCTCAATGTGATCCCTCACTGTGGTCCCTCACTGTGGTCCCTCACTGTGGTTCCTCGCTGTGATCCCTCGCTGTGATCCCTCGCTGTGATCCCTTGCTGTGATCCCTCGCTGTGATCGCTTGGTGTGATCCCTCGCTGTGATCCCTCCCTCACTGTGATCCCTCCTGTGATCAGGCACTTCGACCCCTCGCTGTGATCGCTCGCTGTGATCCCTCACTGCTATCCCTCACTGTGATCTCTCACTGTTATCCCTCACTGTGATCCCTCACTGTGATCCCTCACTGCGATCCCTCACGGTGGTCCCTCACTGTGGTCCCTCACTGTGGTCCCTCAATGTGATCCCTCACTGTGATCCCTCACTGTGATCCTTCACAGTGATCCCTCACTGGGATCCCTCACTGTGATCGCTCACTGTTATCCCTCACTGTGATCCCTCCCTCACTGTGATCCCTCCCTCAATGTGATCCCTCCCTCAATGTGATCCCTCCCTCGCTGTGATCCCTCCCTCACTGAGATCGCTCGCTGTGACCCCTCGTTGTGGTCCCTCACTGTGATCCCTCACTGTGATCCCTCACTGTAATCCCTCACTGTGACCCTCACTGTGGTCCCTCACTGTCACCCTCACTGTGGTCCCTCGCTGTGGTTCCTCGCTGTGATCCTTGTGATCCTTCATTGTGATCCCTGGTGCTGGTTGTGGTCGCTGGGCTGGGCCCGGCAGCCCCACATTCCTTGTAACGGACGGACGGGGGTGATTATTACACGAACGGGAGAGAACCGGACACTGCTCACGAACTCCGCCGCAGGAAAACAAACAAACTTACTCATAATGGTCGTGGGAACTGCTGGGGCGGGGTCCGCGAGGCAGGGAGAAAAGGAGTGTGTAGGGATGAAATAACAACGCTCGAGAAAGCGACACGCATAATGTCTGCCTCGCCCCCCCCCCCCCCCCCCTCCCCCAACCTCCCAGGCTCCACCCCAAGATAATCAAATGAATCAATTTGGGTTTAATCATAACATAACATTCACGTCAATCTGGGCAGGTGTAAAACAAAGCAGGGCTTTAACTGTGGCCCTTGCTGGGAGTGGTAGACTTGCTGTACACCCCGCCCACGGGCCTCAGCTCGCCCCCGGTCCCTGCGGCAGGCTGCTCTGCAACATGCACCGGAAACGCGTGGGGTCAAGGCCAAGGTCACTGAGAACAAATGTCGCGTCCTACGTAAACGATAGACGTTGTTGCACGACACAGGAAGACATGCTATATACGTACGCTAATCGATTTGCGTGTCATGAAGTATCTTATCGACGTCATCAAGTGCCGTAGATACGTCATCAAGTGCCGTAGATACGTCATCAAGTGCCTTAGCGACGTCATCAAGTGTCTTAGCGACGTCATCAAGTGTCATAGATACGTCATCAAGTGCATTGAAGACGTATGGAGTATATATTTATGGCATATATACCCTATTCAATGCACGTCATATATATATATGCGTTTTTACGTTTGTCATGAGATGTAAAACAGACGATATGCAGGAGACGCAAAAACCTTCTTCAGATTCTTACAGACGTCATACAGACGTCATACAGACGTCAAACAGACGTCTTACAGACGAAATACTGACATCATACAAACCTCATATAGACAAAATACATGTCCTTCAGACGTAATACAGACGTCACACAGACGACATACATACAAACGTAATAGAAATGTACTAGAGACGTTTCGTGAATGTCAGACAGCTGTTCTACCGATAATATCAAAAGATGCAACAGGTGTTATATAAACAACATACGTCATACAAACGTCACACAGACGTCACACAGACGTCACGCAGACGTCACACATACGTCACACAGACGTCATGCAGACGTCACACAGACATTGTCGTTACACCTGACAACGGTTATACGCTGTTATCAGGTTATACGCGTTACACGCTGATATACGCGGTTATACCGATACATACAACACTACAGCCGTCCAACAGGTGGCCGGCCCCCCCATGCCTGCCCGATGCGCTATAAACAACATGGGCGACAACGCGATGACAAGCTTCACAGAACGGCCCAAAAGTGAATATTATTCCGTAACCAGCAGCTATGAATCAACGCCAAACGTGGGGGTAGGTCTCACCCTACCTCAGTTCTCCGACAGAATGACGCACGCCGCTCCAACAGGGCACACCGCGCATCTTACGCCGTTTGGCGCTGGTCTAGACTGTGAACACGGACAGGACTTAGATACAACAGCTTGGGATGTAAATACGAAGCCTTTGAAGTGAAACAGATGGGAGAAGGCGTACTGGTGGGAAGAGAGGAGGGGCGGGGGGGTACAGAAGAAGCTTGGGTGGTGGAACAGCAGTCGGACGGGGTAAGGAATGGGGGTGGGTGGGTGGGGGTTGCTCCTCGTTGGGGTAGGAGATGGG